>CAJPEV010002741.1:0-39561 GCA_905338385.1 Darwinula stevensoni
TATTCTCCACCCTTACAAAAAGGGACACATGAAAAGATTTCAAAGTTAGGCTCTGGAAGTCATAGAAGTAATGATTTTGATGAAAATGAAGACTTTCGTCCCCATATGTCACGTATTCCAATGGGACGTACTTTAAATAAGTGTTTGCCATTTCGCAAAGAATAAATGAATTCATCGCTATCCAAGGAAATGGAGAGCCGAAGGCTCGACCACACCGAGTTTGTTTCCCCGAAGGGCAAACAAACTCGCTAGTCTAGTATATATAGACGATCGCGACTGACTGACGCTAATTCGAACCATGTTCTTGAGAAGTTGGATATCCGAAACTTGGTACACATGTACCTACTGGGATGCAGAGTTCAGAAAAAATCCGACTTTGGAGGTACATGCCCTGGGTGTACACATTTTGGGGAGAGACATTTTTAAAGATACATATTGCGACGGATTAGGATGCCATCGAGAGGCTTCAGTGAATGATCTGGGTTCAGTGGTGTAGTGGTAGCACACCAGACGGGCAATCAAGAGGCCCGGGTTCAATTCCAGGCCGTTCCTTGGCTTTATTTCGACTTCTCATGCCTTCCAATTCCTATTAATCATTCCCCCTCCGTAACAATGTTTTTGCTCGAGTTAAATGGAGAGACCCGGAAAGCTGAAACTTGGCTTAGACGTGCCTATCGAGACGATGAGTTCGGGAAACATGTAAAATTTATATCCATGTCCTGTGGGGGCCTATTTTTAGGGGCCGACGTAATTTTTTTTTTGCACTGGCGTACTGATCTAGTGTGGAAAGATGAAACTTGGTACATAACTACCTATTGGGATGCTGCGTGCAGAAAAATGTAGACTTTGGAAGCAAATGCCCCAGGGGCACAAATTTCAAAGGGAGATGTTTTCAAATAATTTTTTTGCATCAGTTAAACTGGTGAACATGGAAAGATGAAGCTTTGCTTGAATGTGACTACTGAGACAAGGAGGTAGAGAAAAATGTCAAGTCTCGATACATCCCCTCGGGAATTTTTTCGAGGGGCGATGTTTAAAAAAAAATTTGTTGTGGCGAATTGGACAGAAATGGAAAGGTGAATCTTGGCACACGTATAAGTAACATGATATTATTATTCTTGAGTTGTGGGAGTATTCAGCTTTGATGGTGCATCCCCTCCTGACATAGTTTTTGGGTGGGTCGGCTTTTCTAAACATATTTTCTCCAGCGAAAAGGGCAAAGGTATAAGGTTGAAAATGTGTGGAAATATAGTTCTCTGAGGTTTGATTTCGGTTTAAAAAAAAATAATTTCCTGTTAAAACGCTTAGGTGCACATATATAGCAAAAGCCGTATTTTCTCGGTCCAGCAAAACAGAGGGCGCTATAAAATGTAAACTTGCCAAAGAAGAACCTGATGGATAGGTGGGTACTTCTACTTTTATTATATATAGAGGATCGTGAGTAGCTGACTGACATTAGTAGCTATTCGCATGCTGAGTTCAGGAAATGTTCTACTTTGGTGATACATGCCATAGGGGCACATATTTCGCGGAACACTTTTTCAAATAGTTTTCTTTGCTCTATTGAAACGGGGAGACACGGAAAGCTGAAACCTGGCAAGAACGTGACCATTAACGCATTGAGCTCAAATGTGAATTTTCCAAAATATTTTCGGTGGGCATATTTCTTGGTGATGTAACGTTTTCATTAATTTTGCATATCGCAGCGAATCGGACAGAAATAGAAAAGCAGCAGTCAGCGTAAGCATAACGGACGTGATGTTGATTTAAGGAAAAAATTCAACTTTTTTTCATTTTTATTGAGCAATCCATGGTTTAACATGTAGAACACACAGAAACCAAGAAAAATTGTACAAAGGACAACCTTTTGGAGCTTGACATTTCAAAAGTTGACAGTTCAATTTTTCCGCAAGCAAAAAGAGGAAACGAATAAAACTGAAACTGGATGGCATGGCGTTCCCTAAGTCTACATTTCAGAAGAAATAACATTTTCGTTAAAACCCATCAGGAAACGTTTTTCAAAGTCCCATTTTCTTGAATGTTTTTTATCCAACGAAACAAATAAAGAAAATTTAAACTTCCCTCAGAAGTATCTGTTTGATTGGTGAGTACAGGAAAAATCCTAAATTTGAAATATGTCCCTTAGCGTAGATTACAGAAGGAAAGTATTTAAAAATGTATTCTCCACCATTACAAAAAGGGGCACATTAAAATATTTCAAGTTAGGCACACTGGAAATATTCGAAGTAATGATTTTGATAAAAATGATAACTTTCGTCCCCATATATCACGTATTTCAATGAAAACGTACTTAAAACGCGTGTTTCATATTTCGCAAAAAATATATGAATTAATCACTAACCAGGGTAAGGGAGCGCCTTTTCCTGGTTAGTGATTACCTGGTTACCATAGCGAGTTTGTTTGCCAAATATGCGCTTTCGGCCATGAGGGTTTCAAATTGAATTTCGCATCCATATATTTCAAAGCACAGATATTATGGCAATGGAGCCACTGGAAGGAAAAATTGTCGAAAAAATGAAATAAAAAAATTATTCGCCTCTTTTACAACTGGCATCCTTAAAACATATTATGTAGTTGGAAATGTCCCTCCTAGAAAATGGAGAAGTGGAATATTGAACATGTGAGTGTAGGTGCGGGATTCCAGTCGAAAACGAAGTCGGGACGAAAAATATATTCCTCAACACGCACGCACAATATAGATGAAGAACCTCAAACGCTGGCATGAAGCTGAGTCACTTCTCCAAAAGCTGCAACATAATAAATAGAAATATCTGCCAGGAACGTGTCAGTTAAGAATGCTTCACATTTCCCAATGCACTTCAAATACTCATCGATTTTCCTCTGTGGGACAGGTTGGTTGTTTAACCTGCTACCTTCAACTCATTGCAGTACGAAACTCCTTGTCTGAGAAATTGTTGAGATTTGCGGTTTTGTTTTTGATTTTCTAAGCGCAATTTCAAATCTATGTGTTCGAAACTCTATTACTGATCGTTTACCAAGCAAATCCACTAGATGTCAGCACTTAGTTTGCTTTCGGCCATATTAATTTTCGCAGTTTTAACCATTGACGCACCAGCAAAATTCATACCGTAATAGGTTCACAGTTCGATAATATAAAATAATGATTGTTCGCAAACGCATGACACCGGTGGCACGAATAACACTGATTCGCCTCCTCCAAGGTTAAAACTTCAGATCAGGCCGACCAGAAGACATAAAAGTCGTTCAGGGGACGCAAAGTCTCAGGTATTTCATGTATCGATAGTTGACAATAGAAGCACGAGATGAGACGAAAAGAAAAAAAATTCCAAGAAGGATTCGAGTTTGAAGATCCTCCGCGACAGGGCTGCCCTTACTCGGTCGGCCTGCCGACGGTCTTGCAGAGCCCGGGGAAGTCCGTGGACTTCTCGAGGCAATCGCTGCCGACGTCGTCGTTGGTGACGCCCTCAGCGTATATCGGGAAGTGATATATAACCCATCTGCAAAAAAAGAAATACGCCTGGGACTTCGGCATCGTGGATTCCTCTTCGAAAAAAACCTGAACATTTCCCATACACAGGTCTGTATTCGCACACGTAGGAGATTTTCACGCCACACTCTGCAGCTCCACAACCAACCTGTTTTATGAAAACACTCATCGATATCAATAATGGCAATCGCATTAATTTCGTTTCCTTAGGGCCATAGGCTTGGCCATCCAACGCTTTTAGCGCCAGGTACTTCGAGCTATATCAGTCTGAGCCATAGGCTTCAAACGTAGCTGGGTCAATCAAAGAGTGGTAATAACGGTGCGTGTAACGTTTTCAATGATCGACTGCAAGATCTTCATATGAATACATTCTTTGCTGAGGTGTATTTTCCGTATTTATTTGTTTCAAGTTAGGTCAGGCGTGGCAGTTAGGGACTTCGCTTCCATGCAGTAGTTTGCGTTTCATGTTATGGGCGAATTATTTTACTTCTCATGATGAAATGAAAATAATAACGTAAGATCTTTCTTTCATACGTTGCGCAAACGGGTCGCTCCTCCCATCAAAATGTTGACGATTTTTGCGAGGTGAGGGTGAACGTGAAAAAAAAAAAACATTCAAAGAGGTCCTACAGGACGGCGATGAGGCAGTCACTGCAGATAATAAACGATTGGTACTGGCACTGAAACACCGTTTGTCACTGCAGTTGGGGTGCGAAGTGCCTAAATCGGTGCAAGCAGTAATGACTAGAATCAGTGATGAGCAGCAAGCAGATGTACGTAGAGCCGCTTAGACCGCTGAACAGCAAGGAGGCAGCGAATGCTGAGCTCCGGAATAAGAGAGCCATGCAGCCTGCTGAGCAATTTGATGCAAGGAACGCAGCACTCAGGTGTCGAAAGCCAGGGTGCGGCCGGGAATTGAACCCGGTCCTCTTGCTTGCCGGTCAGGTGCGGTACCATTACACCACGGAACACGGGATGTTATGCTTCTTCATGTCATCTCAATCATTACAGTTGTTTGTCGCAGGGACCACTGTCAGGCTGACAGTGCTCCCTGCGACAAACAACTGTGCTCCCTAGACGGCCAGCATAGCGGCCGCAGGCCGCTAGTTTATTTTTAAATCGTTGTAATCATTGATTCGAAGAGTGAATTGGATGTGAGGCCACGACCTATGCATTCCCCCCACACCCCCTTGTAAATGCATTCGCGTTTCCTTAAGGCAGGAATGACTTCAACATTCTCACGCTGTACGTCGCTCTTTGGATTTCCATGCTCTCACATCATCTTGGAATCAAAGTTCTTGCACTACACGATGGGCAATAGACATCTTACTTCAGAAAATTTACGAATTTATCGATTTTTTCAGCATAATGTAGGGAAACAAATGATATTATTTGGTGTGAATGATATAATAGTTTGAGATTTAAAAAATGAGGGATCTTTTTTTTTAAGGAAAAGTAAAGTTCAGTGGACTGAGTCGAACCGAAATCCGTCAACAAGGTCGACCCGACCAAAATAGTTTTGACCTGACCTCCTCGGTGATGATCCTATGGTGTTCGAGAAAATTGATTGATGGGTTTAATATGGATGCTCGTGTCAAAAATCGTCCTGGAAATGTTGAGTTATCCTGATCTTAACCGATGCGTATAATAATGATAAAAATCGGTCCTGGTTCCGTCTGCACATGTGCACCATCAGACATGGAATATATTTATGCATGGCTCAAGACAAAAGCGACTACTGCAGCCCCAGATGTTCAATATTCGGAACATATTGTAAGACTTTCGTGGTGTCTAGCATGCCACGTCTTGCTTTCAGACCTATATGAATATATTTACTCTATAAGAACGCTAGGAGTGTGCAAAGGAAGGATCAAGGGGAGGATTCATGAGAGGCATGTAAATCACCTCTCCGGGCGCCCATCGGGAAATTCGGCCTTGTCTGAAATTCCTCACCTGAATTCCATTACAATTGAGACGTTTCTATCCTTTTGCTGTAATTTACGACGATCGTCCTTCCCCTAAACTGGGAAGTCCGTCTCTCGGTCCGTAACATTTTACTGTATATGAAAAAAAAAATTAATTTTGCAGTACAAATCCAGTTCACACTGTTGAAAGCATTTTTGTTTAATACCATGGTCCACAATCGCCCCTCATTCCCCGTTCTGAGGCACTTAGTAACACTTACCTTCCCCGACTTTGCCGAAATCAATTGCAAGTAGGCATTTAACTCTTCTCCAATGTCATCAGTCGTACCGTACTCCTTGAACCTGCAGAACGAAAACTTCGCTTGAGTCCATTCATCGAGACGAAGAGGAGGCAGGAGCCAGTGCTTACACCTCGACGAGGGCAATCTTCTCGACGACGCCGAACCAATGATTCAAGGCGACCCGCCAGTCGATGACGCAGGTCTCTTCGCCAGAGCACAAGTAATCGAAGGACACTTCCGTCACAGATCCTGCAGAGGACGATTCAAGGTGCAACATGCAAAAAAGAAACGTGCATGAGATTTCAACTCACCGTCGGCGTCGTCCATCCCATAGAAACACGAAGCAGCCTTCTGCATCGCCCATCCCTCGAGCTTTTTATCTTTAATCTACAGAACAGGAAATGATGACCGACTTTCGCCATCTCTCTAAATATGTTTTGTTAATATCAAACATGCACTGCTTTTTCCATTCGTTGAATACGAGTTGCCAACAAATGATGCCTCCAGTTATGCGAAGGGAAATTCATATTATGAGTAAGGGATCATTGGGAGGGATTTCGATACAGGGTCTCGAATTAGAAAAAGGAATTCCCTGTCGGCTCTGATTCCGTTTCTCTTCTCTTTTCATTAACTGATTCTACCAGAATAAACGTTTGTTCCAGGCCCAGTCCAATGTTTCCGATAGAAGGAGACATCGACGATGTACTCATTGGGCAAATCAACCTCCCCTCCATTAAAGAGAAAATTTCGCGTCGATGTAGAAATAAGGAAATTACTCGGTTTCCGTGCTGGAGTTGTTCTTTTAGCATGCTTTAGCAAGCTATACACAGTTGGAATGTAATGGTGGGACGTATTTACTGGTATCAAGAACGAAACGTTATTCAGCCGTGATGAGTCATTATTAGGAATATCACTCTTTAGTTCGGCAGTCGCTCTTTTTTTCGTATCTCTCGTCGCCAGAGAAGCAGATTTCTAGTTACTTAGACTTCACCTGATTCACTGGGGCCAACGACGTACAGGAATTCCCCATAGCCTTCCTTTAGGAGGCGTTCAAGTTCAATCCGACCAGAGAATGCTCCAAGTCGAACCGATAGAGAAAGCCATGAGCCTGCTATTGCGGTCGGACCAAAAACGACGGCATCGTCGGCAGAGAGAGAAGCCAGCCATGCTGACCTCCTCGAGGCACAGGCTACGTCTACAGATCCACGTACGAGAGCAACAGGAGAGGTGAGAAAGAACGCAACCTAACCCGCACCTGAAAGGAGTCGTTCATTCGAATAAAGCTCCTACGAACATCTTGTGAAAATATAACGGCCCAAAATAACAGACCGTTAACCCGATACTTCTGCTTTTGCTGCACTCGTCAACCAAATATATCCTTAAAATATTTATATATTTATTCCACTATAGATATCCTTACAGGATCTCCCGCCATATACGATCCACAAAGTCTCCCACAAACACCTCCTCACGAAACGCCACCATAATATAATTCAAAGCATACTATGTTCCATGCTATGTTCGAGCATCCATAGACTTGATAGTTTGGTACATGCCCCAATGCAAACCACAGTGCCTCTGCCCACACTGAATCATGCATAATCAAGGTGTGGGAATGGGTGAACTATATTTGGAGGGAACACCTTGAAATCATGCCAGCACTTCTGAAATTCAAAACGAAAGTGTTCATGATACTCTTAGTCGCTTGGCCTTTTCCTTTTAGGAGTACATAATTGCTTCTTAACCAATAAAGTCTAACAGCGAAACAGTTACTGTCGTAGCCGCCCGAAAATTTCATTGAAAATTTTCCATCAACATGCCAACAGAGACGAAAATGTCAAACTATTCGACTTGCCAATTCAAGCATGTTGCGAGCCGGAGGAAGGTGTTTGTCAGCACGGCAATCTAAGCATCTGTTTTCTTCTCCCAGGGCTACCTTGCGGCGGTACTCGTTCAACTCTTTGTAGGGGTCCTTCATTGGAACTAAATTGCCTGAGTTTTACAGGTGTGCACATTTTATGAGATTCGAATTGAGCGACTCGCATGGGACGAACCGGGAGCTTCGCAGCTGATGAGCTCGAAGTTCGACGAGGTGTTCCAAGAGTCTGGATGAATGAATCCACATGTGGCTGTCTGCTTCTTGGAGCCGTCAGAGAATTGAAGTTGGTTCTCGCAAGCGAAGGCGACAGATGCCCCCAGGGGCGCAGGGTATTTCCCGTTCCAGCCCTCATCGTAAACAGCTTTCGCACCTCCGATCTTTGGGTGTTCCGTAAGGCACCCTAAAAGTCAATACCTTTCGTAAGTTTCCAACCAATTAATATTTTGAAAAGACGACAATAAAACTGTGAGACAGTGAGAGAAGGCTTGATATCCATCGCCTGACACCAGGTCGCTCGTCGCGTTCATGACCAGTTGGCAAGACCCATCCGATTCTCGATAGTTGAACGCGCGGCATGGCGGATCGCTGACGAAGCATCTGATGCTGCACAGCCCCAGACACCATTCAAGAGATTGCCGGCTCACATTCCCATACCTCTTCCCCGGGTGAACGGCGTGAAAATTTGCGTCCTCCTCCGGGACCGACGTGTCAAAAAGGAGGCAGAGAACCACTAATCTGGCAACGAAGGAAGCCATCGTGCGGACGTCGTGAAGGTCAGAAGGTCGACAAGAAAGAACCGTGAGTGAATCGATTGCTGATGGAGTGGGCTTGGGTAAACGGAATAAATAAATCATCGATGCAAACGCCCTATTTTTGCTTGCTTCTCTCTGGACGTGCAAAAAAAATGAAGTTCCGTATTCCGCCTTTACTTTTATTTTTCATCGTTCAGCGCAGCTTAAAATGAAAGCAATCCTGAGGAGTGACTTCCTATCGAGATTTTTAAATAATAAGGTGTAGAATAAGGGAGACAGATATACCAAAATGAAATGGGAATCATTTCACATGGAAATATTGTTGGGTCCGTACAAAATATTGCATATTGCATGCCACGCTGATGATCACGTTTTTTTTTCACTTCATTCAAGCTTTGTTCGGAATGGTCTGTGCAAACATTATTGAATTCTCTTTGCCAGCGCAATTACTTGAAGTAGTTAAGAATGGATATTACTAGCAATGATTTTCTTCATGATCCCTTCTCAAAGATTGTGCTGCAGCATTGCAACCTGAATGCATCGTGTATGATGTTGATTCCAGGAAAGGAGGGGAGATTGAAGGAGACATGAGTATTTTCTCCTATATTTGTTTTAAGGGTGCGGGGGACTGAAGGCGTGGGAAAATGACAGGGAAGTCTTTTTCGTAGCATTACCTCTTTTGCTAGTAATTCCGGATTAAGGGGATAATATCGCAGGGGATAAGAGAACTTGTCTGCATGAACGGAAAGGCCGTGATAATGACTTCCGGATCAACGAGAGTTGACTGTTCATAGTGAAATTTTCATACTGACACAAAAACTAGTTCTTTTATCAAAGCCTGGCAAATGGTTTGTGATAAATATGGCATGCCATCGTGCGGACGTCGTGAAGGACAGAAGGTCGACAAGAAAGAACCGTGAGTGAATCGATTGCTGATGGAGTGGGCTTGGGTAAACGGAATAAATAAATCATTGATGGAAACGCCCTTTTTTTGCTTGCTTCTCTCTGGACGTAAAACGTAAAACGATGCCGGTGCGAAAATTTAAACAGGTTCACACGTAATTGACGAAATAATTCTCGGAAAGCCTTTGAAGAAAATGATTTCACATCACAGATTGAGAAGCACCTGTCGTGCGAGGTATATCAAAGTAGGAAAAACGTAGCATATTAATTTCCCTAAAACTCTGCGCTTCTTGACCCCGAATCGATTGCTTAATCATGGATTATACCTAATCTTAATCGATCTAGCACATTCGGCGACATTCAAGCGTTTCTTCCCGCTACTTCGATACCTCTCATGGAAATCGCCCCCGCCCTGTATTGAATGGCGCTCGGTTTTCATCAATCGACCGCAAACAGTCGTCCTTCTCGTGGAAGGAATTCCCTCAGATGTTTTCGCCGTAATATTTGTTTTGTGAATATGTTACCCGGTAGAAGTCTTTCTCGGCCGATCGAACGCGTATATACGTTGGGGGAAGCAAATGATAGGGTGGCATCTGTCGACTTTCGACGACTGTCGCTCGCATGGTGACCATTTTTTTTTCAAAGTTGCTACATTTCGATTTCACATCCGTGGACTTCCTGCAATTGGGTGATGTTTTTTGACTTCAGCACTCCTGAAGAACTATGCTCGTTTTCCCAAAACGTGGCCCTCGGAGTGGCCACGGATTAATTATTCAAAATGCGCCGCGAACGTTTACAGTTATAAGATACTACTGGGTCTCCAGATTAAATGTGTCATCCACATCGAAGGCAATAAGCTACGGTCAAATGATGTCCAGCTTGAACCTAGGTTAACAGCTATGTGATATACAAGAAAACTACCTGGTCCAACAAGTATCAGCTGAACTATATCCTAACATATATGATACAATTTAATGTATGTATCCCTTCCAACTGTAAATACTCAAAACCTGTAGGGAGTTTTTTTCAATTAGCTGTATGCGTATCCTGACATTTATACAAGGCTGGATATGCTCCCTCTCTTGTTGAAGTGAGTTTTGCCAACTTTGGGTGGAGGGGGGGGGGGGGGAGAGTTCAGATGGCATGAAATGAAGAAAAAAACGATAGAACGAGCGGGAAGCCAAATTAGGACCTAGTGGTTGCTGGTCAAGTATGCTTCCATTACACCACCAAGCCCAGACAGTTTAATTACACCTCTCATTGCCATCCATAACACTACCATGGGAGTGAAAGGCATTCTACGCATGCCTCTGCCGTCCCCCTCTCTGGGTGTTCAAACCTTCAAAACGGAATTATTTTGATGGGAAGTGTAAAAGTCTCTGCAAAACGCGTACAATGTCCAAGCGGTTGCTACGCAGAGCGTTGAGAGTGCCGTCGTCTAAACTCGTGAATTGCCGACGATGCTACATACGTAGCCTAGGCCATTGCGTGAAAATGTATGCATGGGTTGACCTCACATTCATCGGATAATATATCGATCGGTTTTTATCTATTGAATATATCATCTGAACATGCACTTTAGGCGAGGAATTTGTGCACCTTTCAGTCGTTTCTGGACTTCCTCTGCTTGTTTTCTGTCTTTTCTTTTTGCCGCGCCTGATTTGTATTTTTCCGCCCCTCGTTCTTCTTTGAACTTCTTATACTGTGCGCACATGGACACGACACGGTAAATGATGTGGCACAGAAGTCAGTGGCGCCTCTTGAGTTCCAAAATTTGAGGGAAGCAAACAATCCGAAAAAGGGGTGAATCCTGCGATATGTGCATATTACAACTGCAGACAAAGGAGAATTTCTCGATTCAAAGCTGCAAATGCTACATTATTGTAATTCCAGCAAGCAAGGAAAGGAGGCACAGGGTAATTATTTAATGAAGACGTAAAAGTCACGAAATACATCAACGATTGCAAAGGTGCTGCCCCCTACTAATTGCGCTTATGATGAGCCTGTCTCAGTATCAGCCTATGGCTTCCTAGTTACCGATTATATTTACAATAGGCCAAGCATGCAGGAGCTGTCGAGGTTAATCTTGCCAAAAGGGTGTCTAAACTATGCACGGATACCATCGGTGATGACAACAGGTATACAGGATTTCACATGATTAAGGTAAACACGCGAGGGAAAGGGATGGAAACGAGGCAGAGCCTTCTACGCTAACGTGTTTCTCACATCCTCAAGTGCCTTCATGCGCGAGGTTTTCTTCACGGAAGGATTGAGGAATTGGAAAAAAAAGGCAAAAACTGCGCATGTGTCGTTGGGGCGGTGATGGATTTCGCCCAACTGTACCCTCTTGCCTGTCCAAAGTATTGAATACCTTGTATATTTTCCGTCTCGTGCAGAGCGTGGATTTTTTTCTGAATAATTCCCCATACTTCACATTATTATTATTTATTCCTCATGCGGCAGGGGCCTCCTGGAATTTGGAGGGCCCCCTGCGGCCACAGGGGACGCAGGGGTATTCGCGCCGGCCTGTGTCAGGGGTAAGGACAAATTCTACAAGTATCTAAACATTCGATCGGGGAAATCAGAATCCTGATTGGGGATTCTAGACAAATTGCCCACCTTCATTTCTCTCGGTTCCTGATACGGCGTGGGAGCGAGAGACGTGTTTGGGAGGTGGTCACTCTCCGCACTTTCCCACAATTTTGTCGATTTGCACCCCATGCTCTTATCTACAATACTGAATCCAATGGTGCGAGACATCCTCGATTTTAACTAAAAAACATGGTTAGTTCCAAATTGCAGCTGTGGGTCTTCTTTGACCATATAACTGACGGTTGCTTGCATTTTTCGACTTCAAGGTTCATCTGTTACCACGAGAGGACAATTATGCGGTGATTGGAAGCAAAACTGAAATCGGATTGACGTTATCCGTCACAACAAGAAAGAGTCTCTTGCAAGGCCTTGGGAAACCAGAAGAAAGGATATTGTCTAATTGCCGGAAACTGAGTACAGTTATTCCAATGCCTACCCATTTAAACGAGAACATTTCCCTTGATAATGGAATTAATACATATATTTGTATTAATGATTGCACAATGAGCTTATGATTGCTCGTGTTCCTCCTATTTGGTCTCGTTTTAATGAAACTCAGCGCAGCTTCGTTAATCACAAACTAACGAGGGGAAGCGCTCGCTATGCCTTAGAGTCTTCAATTCTAATTAAACTGGTACTGAACTTTATCCCCATCTAATTCTAGAGCATAATGAAAAACACTCGCATGGGTTTGCGCTTTTCGTGCACTTTCAACTGAGCGAAGAAAATTCGTCACCATGGATTTGCAAAGGATTTCATGAAAAACAGGGATTTCTTCGCCGAATTGTCCACCCACGTGAGGATTCCTTCTCCTTGGGTTGATTTATTCCTACTCCCTGTTCTGTTCAGCGGTCTCAGTCGCGACGTGAACCCTTCCTCCACCCTCAACTATGGCTAAAACGCAAGCTCGAGTCGGAAGTCCCATAGAAATGAGTCATACTCCTTCCAGACCTGACACTGCCTTCGACCAGTCCACATCGGACGGATCCTGCTGAAAGGAATGGGGCGTATAAAACGATGCTGGTGCGTAAAGTTCACATGTAATTGACGTGAAATAATTCTCCTGTTAACATGGGTTATTCCTGACTCGGATGCAGACATGTTTCACTGAACCGACCCTGAACAAACACCGTGGCGACCACCTGTCGGCTCCCGCTAACGATCGACCCATTATCCCCATTAACCTTCCTATTCTGTTCCCATTTTAGGTACACCATGTACGTTCGGGTCACCCTGACCCGATATACGTTTCCTATGATTTGATTAGGAATTCGCTTGAGTTTTTTTTGCTGCTTTGTGATTTCTTATAGGAAAGGATCGATCAAATATGTGTTCATTATTTTATTAGCTATGTTTGCATGCCTAATTATTGTTAACACTGAGTTAATTCTTAAATGTTGCAACAAAAACCGATTTCCGAAATTGTCAATTGCGACAAAACTTTATTTATTATTGACTCTGCAAGGCACATAAAACGTACTTGTGCCAAAATTGCAAATATTTTTTTCCACACGACGCACAGTTCATGCTTGTTTTGTTGTCGTATGCGGAGGGACAAAAAGTACATCTGGCTCTTTTTTGCTGTATGTTGCACTCAGTCCAGCATAGGAGCTCCAGCCATTGCATGGTCTAGGCAGTCGCGCAGAAATGACGACGGTACCAGAGGACAGTATGTGTGGCAAATATTCTCGTCTCTAGCAATGAGCAAAAGAACTGTATTGCCAATTTTACTAAGAACAATCTTCTTTGGAAGAGTTTGTTGTTTAACCTGCTACCTTCAACTCATTGCAGTACGAAACTCCTTGTCTGAGAAATTGTTGAGATTTGCGGTTTTGTTCTTGATTTTCTAAGCGCAATTTCAAATCTATGTGTTCGAAACTCTATCACTGATCGTTTACCAAGCAAATCCACGAGATGTCAGCACTTAGTTTGCTTTCGGCCATATTAATTTTCGCAGTTTTAACCATTGTCGCACCAGCAAAATTCATACCGTAATAGGTTCACAGTTCGATAATATAAGAAAAATGATTGTTCGCAAAAGCATGACACCGGTGGCACGAATAACACTGATTCGCCTTCATAGGCTTCAAACTTAGTTGGGTCAATCAAAGAGTGGTAATAACTGGGTGCGTGTAACGTTTTCAATGATCGACTGCAAGATCTTCATATGAATACATTCTTTGCCATATTAATTTTTGCGGTTTTAACCCCGGACGCACCAGCAAAATTCATACTGTAATAGGTTCACAGTTCGATAATAAAAAAATGAATCTTCGCAAAAGCATCACACCGATGCCACGAATAACACTGATTCGCCTCCTTCAAGGTTAAAACTTCAGATCAGGGCGACCAGAAGACATGAAAGTCGTTCAGGGGACGCAGAGTCCCAGGTATTTCAAGGAGTTGACAATAGAAGCGCGAGATGAGACGAAGAGAAGATAAAAATTCCACGAAGGATTCGAGTTTGAAGATCCGCCGCGACCGGGCTGCCCTCACTCGCTCGGCCTGCGGACGGTCTTGCAGAGCCCGGGGAAGTCCGTGGACTTCTCCAGGCAATCACTGGCGACGTCGTCCTTGGTGGCGCCCTCAGTGTATATCGGAAAGTGATTTTTAGCCCATCTGCAATTTAAAAAAATAAGCCTGAAACTTGGGAATCGTGGATTCCACTTCGGAAAAAATCTGAACTTTTTCCATACATAGGTCTGTATTCGCACACGTAGGAGATCTTCTCGCCACACTCTGCAGCTCCACAGCCAACCTGTTTTAAAACACTCATCGATATCAATGCCAAATACATTAATCTCGTTTCCTTAGATATTATCTAATACTTCAATTCCAAGACGTCAAAGGTTGTGGTGGTGGTGGTCGTGGTCATGGCTGTCATCCCCACGTGCGGGCGTACGATGCAATGCCATTGTCGGTCATTGGCCAGGCCATCCACGGCCTAAACCACCAGGCCTACAAGGCTACACCTTTCCAGGCCATCTTATACTTTAATTCGAAGAGACCGAGAGTTGTGGTAGTGGTGGTTGTCACCCCAGCGCGCGAGGCCTACAACACTATGTCACTTCAGGCCATCCACCCCTCAAAGCGCCAGGTCCTTCAAGCTATGCTATTATAGGCCACAAGCTTGGACATCCAACGCTTTCATTGCCAGGTCTATCGAGCTATATCAGTCTGAGCCATAGGCTTCATACTTAACTGTATCAATCAAGGAGTGGTCATAACTGAATGCGTGGCACGTTTTCATTGATCGACTGCAAGTTCTTCATATGACTATATTTTTGCTGAGGTGTTTTTTTTCTGTATTTGTTTTCCGTTAGGTCAGACGTGGCGGTTCGGGACATCGCTTCAATGCAATAGTTTTCTGTTTGCGTTTCATGTCATGGTCGATTTGAGTTCTCATGATTGATGAAATCAAAATAATAACGTAAGTTCTTTGTTTAATACGTCGCGCAAACTGGTCGCTCCTCCCTTCACAATGGTGGCGATTTTTGCGAGGTGAGGGTGAACGTGAAAAAAATGTTGAAAGAGGTCCTACAGGACGGCGATGAAGCAGTCACTGCTAATAATAAACGATTGGTGCTGGCGCGGAAACAACGTTTGCCACTGCAGTTGCGGTGCGGAGTGCCTAAATCGGTGCTTTAGGAGGTGTTAGCCATTAAGGCTAAAATGACTGATGAACAGTACCCAGTTGCACGTAGGGAGCATAAGCCTGAACAGCAAGGAGGCAGCGAATGCTGAGCTCAGGAATAGGAGAGCCATGCAGCCTGCTGGGCAACTTAATACAAGGAACACAGCACTCAGGTGTCCAAATCCGGGGGTGGGGGGGCATTTTCTGGAATTAGTCGCTAGCATTGCGCCGCGCATGTACTAACTTCCATCTATGTCTTCGAACAAGTTCTTGAAAATGATCAGTACTGTTTCAGAATCATTGGTGTATGTACCATATGCTAGCACTAATTGCCAATGAGCTAATCGGTGATGTAAGAGTATTGAATGTGCTTGGGAGAAGAAATCAACAAAGTCTTATGAAAAGTGCTAAACAGTTCACAATGAACGATTGTGGCAATCAGCCGGAATATCATGATGATGGTGTTTAGGAACAGAATCTCCCAGAAAATGTAATGAAGCGGTTCAGTTCCGAATGGGTTATGCGATGAACAGAGGATTGTCAAGGAGACGTTATGCTCACAATAGACGATTCAAATGTCCAAATATTAGACTGCCAGCATAGCGGCCGCAGGCTTATTTTTAAATCGTTGTAATCTTTGCTTAGAAGAGTGAATCAAATGTGAGGCCACGACCTGTGCATTCCCCCCTTGTAAATACATTCGCGTTTCCTTAACTCAGGGACGACTTCAACATTCTCACGCTGTAAATCGCTCTTTGGATTTCCATGCTCTCACATCATCTTGGAATCAAGATTCCCCACACTACATGATGGGAAATATTACATCTTACTTCAGAAAATATACGACATCCACGATTTTTTCAGCGTAATGTAGGGAAACTAATGATATTATTTGGTGTGAATGATATAATAGTTTGAGATTTAAAAAATTAGGGGGGTATTTTCTTTAAAGAAAAAAAAGGCTCAGTGGAATGAGTCAAACCGAAATCCGTCAACAAGGTCGACCCGGCCAAAATAGTTTTGATCTCACCTCCGCGGTGATGATCCTACGGTGTTCGAGAAAATTGATTGATGGGTTTAATAAGGATGCTCGTGTCGAAAATCGTCCTGGAAATGTCGATTTATCCTGATCTTAACCACTTGCGTATAATAATGATAAAAATCGGCCCTTGTTCCGTCTGCACATGTGCACCTTTAGACATCAATTATATTCATGCATGGCTCAAGACAAAAGCGACTACTGCAGCCGCAGATATTCGATATTCGGAACATATTGTGAGACTTTCGTGGTGTCTTGCATATCACGCCTTCCTTTCAAACCTATATGAATGACTCGCTAGGAGCGTCCGAAGGAGGATTCATGAGAGGCACGTAAATCACCTCGTCAGCCGCCCTTCGAGAAATTCGGCTTAGTCTGAAATTGCTCATCTGAATTCCATGGCAATTGAGACATTTCTTTCCTTTCGCTGTAATTTACGACGGCCGTCCTTCCCCAAAACTGGGAAGTCCGTCTCTCGGTCCGTCATATTTTACTCGATATGGAAAAAATTAATTTTGCAGTACTTATCCAGTTCACACTGTTGAAAGCTATTTTCATTAATACCATGGTCCACAATCACTCCTCATTCCCCGTTCTGAGGCACTTAGTAACACTTACCTTCCCCGCCTCTGCCCAAATCAATTGCAAGTAGGCATTCAACCCTTCTCCAATGTCATCAGCCGTACCGTATGCCTTGAACCTGCAGAAGGAAAACCTCGCTTGAGTCCATTCATCGAGACAAGGAGACGGCTGAAGCCAGCGCTTACACCTCGACGAGGGCAATCGTCTCGACGACGCCGAACCAATGATTCAATGCGACCCGCCAGTCGATGGCGCAGGTCTCTTCGCCAGAGCAAAAGTAGTCGAACGACACTTCCGTCGCAGATCCTGCAGAGGACGATTCAAGAAGCAACATGCAAAAAAGAAACTCGCATGGGTTTTCAACTCACCGTCGGCGTCGTCCATGCCGTAGAAACACGATGCAGCCTTCTGCATCGCCCATCCCTCGAGGTTTTTATCTTTAATCTACAGAACAGGAAATGATGACCAATTTTCGACATCTCTCTAAGTATGTTTTGTTATTATCAAACAGTCACTGCTTTTTTCATTCGTTGAATACGAGTTGCCAACAAATGATGCCTCCAGATATGCGAAGGGAAATTCATACAAGGAGTCTGGGATCATTTAGAGGGATTTCGATACAGGGTCTCGAATTAGAAAGTATTTCCCGGTCGATTCTGATTCTGTTTCTCTTCTCTTTTCCTAAACTGATTCTACCAGAATAAAAGTGGGTTCCATGCCCAGTCCAATTTTTCCGATAGAAGGAGACATCGACGATGTATTCATTTTGCAAATCAACCTCCACCCCCCCTTAAAGGAGAAAATTTTGCATCGACGTGGAAAAAGGAAATCACTCGGGTTCCGTGCTGGAGTTGTGCATGTAGCATGCTTTAGCAAGCTAGAAACAGTTGAAAAGTAATGATAGGACGTATTTACTGGTTATCAATAACGAAACGTTATTCAGCCGTGATGAGTCATTATTAGGAATATTACTCTTTAGGCCGGCATTCGCTCTTGCTTTCGTATCTCGTCGCCAAAGCAGCAGATTTCTAGTTACTTAGACTTGACCTGATTCATTGGGGCCAACGACGTACAGGAATTCCCCATCGCCTTCATTTAGGAGGCGCACAAGTTCAATCCGACTGGAAAATGCTCCAAGCCGAACCGATAGAGAAAGCCATGAGCCTGTTGTTGCGATCGGACCAAAAACGAGAGAGAAGCCAGCCATGCTGACCTCCTCGAGGCACAGGCTACGTCTACAAATCCACGTACGAGAGCAACAGGAGAGGCGAGAAAGAACGCAACCAACCCTTCGCACTTGAAAGGAGTCGTTCATTCACTCGGTTCACTCGAATATAGCTCCTACGAACACCTTGGGGAAATTTGACGGCCCAAAGTAACAGACCGTTAACCCGATGCTTCTGCTATTGCTGCACTCGTCAACCAAATATCTCTTTAAAAAGTATATTCCACTATAGATATCCTTACAGAATCTCCCACCATATACCATCCACAAAGTCTCTCACAAACACCTCCTCACGAAACGCCACCATAATATAATTCGAAGCATACTCTGTTCCTTTAGATTACTTCTACGGTCTCGGTTGTGCAAACCAAGTCCTTTCATTTGTATTTGCGGAAAGTCTCAATCGTCGTCTGCCGTGTATCCACATCCAAGAGCGTACCTTATTAGCTAAAAATCAATGAAAAACCTCGAGCATCCGTAGACTTGATAGTTTGGTACATGTTCCAATGTGCAAACCAAATTGCCTCTGCCCACACTGAATCATGCATAATCAAGGTGTGGGAATGGGTGAAATATATTTGGAGGGAACACCTTGAAATCATGCCGAAACACTTCTGAAATTCAAAACGAAAGTGTTCATAATAATCTTAGTCACTTGGCCTTTTCCTTTTAGGAGTACATAATTGCTTCTTAACCTAATAACATCGTTACATATACTTCGTAGCCATCTGAAAAATTTCATTGAAAACTGTTTATCAAAGTGCCAACAAAGACGAAAAGGTCAAACTATTCGACTTGCCAATTCGAGCATGTTGCGAGCCGGAGGAAGGTGTTTGTCAGCACTGCAATCTAAGCATCTGTTTTCTTCTCCCAGGGCAACTATGCGGCGGTACTCGTTCAACTCTTTGTAGGGGTCCTTCATTGGAACTAAATTGTCTGGGTTTTACATATGTGAACATTTAATGAGATTCGAATAGAGCGACCCGCATGGCACGAACCGGGAGCTTCGCAGCTGAGGAGCTCGAAGTTCGACGAAGTGTTCCAAGGGTCTGGATGAATGAATCCACATGTGGCTGAGTGCTTCTTGGAGCCGTCAGAGAATTGAAGTGGGTTCTTGCAAACGAAGGCGACCGATGCCCCTAGGGGCGCAGGGTACTTCCCGTTCCAGCCCTCATTGTAAACCACTTTCGCACCTCCGATCTTTGGGTGTTCCGTAAGGCACCCTAAAAGTCAACACCTTTCGTAAACTTCCAACCAATTAATATTTTGAAAAGACGACAAGAAAACTGTGAGACAGCGAGAGAAGGCTTGGTATCCATCGCCTGAAACCAGGTCGCTCGTCGCGTTCATGACCAGTTGGCAAGACCCATCCGATTCTCGATAGTTGAACGCGCGGCAGGGCGGATCGCTGACGACGCATCTGATGCTGCACAGCCCCAGACACCATTCAAGAGATTGCCGGCTCACATTCCCATACCTCTTCCCCGGGTGAACGGCGTGAAAATTTGCGTCCTCCTCCGGGACCGACGTGTCAAAAAGAAGGCAAAGAACCACTAATTTGGCACCGAAGGAAGCCATCGTGCGGACGTCGTGAAGGCCAGAAGGTCGACAAGAAGGAACTGTGACTGAATCGATTGCTGATAGAATGGCCTTGGGTAGACGGAAGAAATAAATCATCGATGCAGACGTCCTTTTTTTTGCTTGCTGCTCTCTGGACGTGCGAAAAAATGAAGTTCCGTATTCCGCCTTTACTTTTATTTTTCATCGTTCAGCGCAGCTTAAAATGAAGACAATCCTGAGGAATGGCTTCCTATCGAGTTTTTTTAAATTAATAATAAGGTGTAGAATAAGGGGGACAGATTGCAAAATGAAATTGGGATCATTTCATATGGAAATATTGTTGGGTCCGTACAAAAAATTGCATATTGCACGCCACGCTGATGATCATTTTTTTTTCAATTCATTCAAGCATTGTTCGGAATGGTCTCTGCAAAAATTATTGAATTCCCTCTGCCAGCGCAATTACTTGAAGTAGGTAAGAATGCATATTACTAGCAATCATTTTCTTCATGTTCCATTCTCAAGGATTGCGGTGCTGCATTGCCACCCGAATGCATCGTATATGATGTGGATCTGATCACCCACACATTGTCGTCACCTTTTTTCAAAGGAATCGTCTCGATGAGACATGAGCTCTTCCCGAGGCAGACGTCGAGGATGGATCATTTCTGTTATGTTTTGGGCACAGACTCTAGAAGAAACACCTGTCACCGCAAAATAAAAACGAGGCAACGGTTAATTTCCGGAAAAAGATCGAATTCCATAGCGTTCGAGCCCTTGCCTATTAAAATAATTTCAACTCCCAACGAAATATTCCCTGAATATTGAAATTTCAAACGTGAAAACTCGAAGCGGAGATGCAGTCTCTAAATTCCCATTCTTTCAAAATAAGGCCTGGAATGGACCTCCAATTAGCCCTATTGTATTTGCATGAAATCATATTGCTCGGGTATCAATAATCATGAAAATAAGGAATAAAGAAAATTCGGTTATTTGCTCGACGATCATCAATTCATCAATTCATCGTCCGTCAATTCATCGCAAGCCGTATTCATCGTCAACCATTTTCCACGGGCATAATAATGATGCAATAATTGGTCATTTTAAAATTAATGATTTATTATTTATTTTCTTTGGACAGAGGAAGTCATTGTTCAAACGTAGAATCGCCTCACACCTGCAGCTGGAAATTACGTGCCAGTGCCCTCACGTACTCAACAGGTTCTCGTGCGCCATGCTCTTGTACAATGGTTAAAAATTTGCACTCTTTTGGCCATGTCTCGATAGCCTTTTTTTCCATGACTATTTGAGTCTCCACGTTCCCTTTCTTGCAGCTGATGGTTTGTCAAATCTTCGTCCTTCTTAATTGCATCAATGAAATTGAAAATGGACGCACGACTGGCAGCCATCATTGAACTGAATGCCATCCCTCAACGGCACTGTTCGTTTTGGGCAGGCCATCTTCCACAGAGGAATATCAATTCCATATGTCGTGGGAGAACATTGGCTGCCTCCTTCCACCTCGACGACCCAATCGCCCTATCCATACTCGCTTTGTAAGGAACTTCTTGTGCAATAGTGGGAACGACGGATGAGACTGATTGGAAGAGTGAGATGACAGTTAAGGGTGAATGTCTCAATGAAGTAGCATTATTTTACCTGATTTCAGGAAAGTAGGGGAGATCGAAGGAGATATGAGTATTTTCTCCTATATTTGTTTTAAGGGTGAGGGGGACTGAAGGCGTGGAAAAATGACAGGGAAGTCTTTTTTGTAGAATTATCTCTTTTGCTAGCAAATCCGGATTAGGGGGATAATGGCGCAGGGGATAAGAAAACTCGTCCGCATGAATGGAAAGTCCGGGATAATGACATCCGGATCAACGAGAGTTGACTGTTCTTAGTGAAATTTTCATACTGAAACAAAAATTAGTTCTTTTATCATAGCATGGAAAAATGGTTTGCGACGAGTTTGGCCTGCGATGAGTTTGGCTTGCCTTGAATTGAGGGCGATGAGTTTGGCTTGCCTTGAATTGAGGGCGATGAGTTTGGCTTGCCTTGAATTGAGGGCGATGATTTTGGCTTGCCTTGAATTGAGGGCGATGAATTGGGCGCGATGAATTGACGTAGAATCTCGACGATCGACGGTAACCAAGGTCGTGTGAATGTCCAAGTCGGGTTCATTCCCATTGCATTGAGGAATAGTTTTTTTTACCCCTGAAATTTCGCAATAGAAAGATCCCCTCCTACTTGCTAAGGACGTCTATCGACCTAAAGCCTATTATCGTAAGAAGCGGCTGCAGTGCACACATGGCCATCTGCTTCGCCCTCATGGCCCCTCCGTCCCTTGCAAAGTACTTTTTTGATGCATTAAATTACTTCCTCGATTTTCCAATTTGTATTGCTCATGACTGCTCGCGTTCCTATTTGTTGCTCTCGTTTTAACGAAACTTAGGCTTCAATGCTCGCAAAACTAACGAGGGAAATCGCGCGTGAGGCCTCGGACCTTTCATTCGAAATAAGTTCCAGTACAGAATTCACTTCCCCGATGGAACTCTTGAAAATATGGAGAAACTCACGCAATGGTTTGCGTTTTCTATGGAGTTTCAGCGGGGCGAAGAAAAGCCGTTAACATGGATTTGCAAAGGATTCCGTGAAAAAAAAATGGATACACGCCTTCTTCGGCAAAATGTCCACCCTTGTGAGGATTCCTTGTGCGGATTTATTAATAATCCCTTTTTAGGCTCAGCGGTCTCCACTATGGCCAAACGCAAGCGCGAGTCGAAAGTCCCGTGGAGTCGTGCTCCTTCCTGACCCGACCCTGCCTTTGACCGTTCCTTATGATCGATCCTGCTGAAAGGAATGAGGCGTGGTGTTGGGAGGCGTTTAAAAAGATGCCGGTGCGAAAATTTAAACAGGTTCACATGTAATGGACGCGAAATAATTATCATGTTAGCAGGGGCTATTCCCGACTCGGATGAATACATGTTTCACTGAACAACCTCCGTGTCGGCCACCTGTCGGCTCCCGCAAACGATCGACCCCTTGTCCCCAAAGACCCGGCGACGAGACTCCTACCGCCTGAACACCGTGACGACAATTCGGCTCCAATGTTGAGAAAACGAAGGTAGCGACATCCTCCGAAAGCCAGTAAGAAGTTCAAGCGAGAGCCAAGTGGTCCTAGGAAAAAGGCCCTTGCACCGGAAACCATTTTCTTGGCGTGTAATTATATGCGCAATCTTTGGAAGTTCAAAACTAGCGCATTTTTGGGGCCTGCACTCGTGGAATACAACCCTATTCAAAAATATTTATGGAATTGTGCTGAAGGGATTATTTGTAAATCATTCCCTTACTCTCCTAAAACTTTCCAGAGGACGCCGTGTGAAATAAAAATTCCAAGGTTTTTGTTGCATGATCGTGATGCATCTCATGAAATGATTAATTAATTAGGCTCTGATGGCGCCTGTCACCTTTCTTTAACCCCTTTCCGTAACTAAATTCAACCTGCTCGAATTTTCCTCGCTGAGAGCGTCAACAGGAATGCAATTGGGCATGTTCCATCCTCTCTCGACACGGAATCCCTCCAGAAAATTAGAAGCTCCATGAGCTGGATCCGGTCCCTTCCCCCCAGTGTTGTCGGATTTCGCACTAGAGTTACCTCAGATTCATGACTGCTTCGGCCTTCGTATCAGTGTCCGGACCTTCAACTTTCTAACATAAGGCACTTTTGGGGCGAAGTACACGATAGGAGCATGAGACGGTGGATAGCTGTAAAGATCGATGTGGTGAGGCATGGCGATATTCAGACATCCGGCACAAACCGGATGGCGCCAGCATCAATTGGTGCGGGTGAGTTTGAAGAAACGGAAAGCCTTTCAAGAAAATGATTTCACATCACAGATTAAGAAGTACCTGTCGTACGAGGTATATCAAAGTAGGAAGAACGTAGCATATTAATTTCCCTAAAACCCTGAGCTTCTCTACCCCGAAACGATTACTTAATCATGGATTACACGTAATCTTAATCGATCTAGCACATTCAAGCCTTTCTTCCCGCTACTTCGATACCTCTCACGGAAATGGCCTCTGCCCTGTATTGAATGGCGCTCGGTTTTCATCAATCGCCCGCAAACGGTCGTCCTTCCCGTGGAAGGAATTCCCTAACATGTTTTCGTCGTACTATTGCGATTCGTGTGTATTGTGAATACGTAAGAGGGCTGACGTCTTTCTCGCCCGGTCGAACGCGTATAGACGTTTGGGGGAACAAATGATATGGTGCCATCTGTCGACTTTCGACGACTGTCGTTCGCATGGCGACCATGTTTTTCTTTTCAAGGTTCCAACATTCTGATTTCACATCCGTGGACTTCCTGCAATTGGTTGTGTTTTTTGACTTCAGAACGCCTGAAGAACTATGCTCGTTTACCGAAAATGTGGACCTCGGAGTTGCCACGTGTTTATTATTCAAAATGCGCCGCGAACGTTTTCAGTTATGAGATACTACAGGGTTTCCAGATTAAATTTGTCATCCACATCGAAGGCATTAAGGCAGAGGTAACTCGGACTTAAAGTATCGATTGCTTGCTACGTATGCACAATTACTGATCAATTTTCTTAGGCAACCAAGCGGTTGCCACGCAGAGCGTTGAGAGAATCGTCATCTAAACTCGTGAATGTCCAACGATGCTACATTCGTTGCCTAGGCTCCTGCGTAAAAATGTATGCATAGGTTGACCTCACATTCGTCGTATAATATATCCATCGAATTCTATCTATGAATATGAGATGGCGGGAAAAACAACAATTGTAATAACAGATAGAAGAAAGAGAAATGAAGAAACGGAGAACCAGCAGGAATTGAGACGTGAGGCAGAAGCCGAATCTCTACGTAGTTTTTATTATTAATATGAGCGCCAATCTGGGAGAGAGTTGGAAGGGCTGCTGACTAAACTAGTGAATTCCCGAAAATGCTACACGTTTAGCCTATGCCAGGAGTGTCGAACTTGATCAGCTGGGGGTTGGATGGAAGCCTTCAGGGTGGTTGGATCCAATATTAGCAAATTTTGCATCAAAGATTCAATTGCTAACGGGTTGAAAATGTCTATGCTTTTCAAAAGAAAATATTGGAGAAATTTGCCTGCTGGACCAGATTTACTAACAGTTGGCAGTTTGACACTTCTGGCTTAGACCCGACTTGAAGTTCGTGGAAGTCTTTCACGAGTCGACTAGCCACGGCATATCAGCAGTGGTCGACTTCTTTTTAGCGTTGCGCATCCATGCGCTGCCCAAAAGCCCGCCAATCGAAACTGGAGCAGGGGAGCATACCTTCGCCATTGGTCCGTAAGAGACGGGCTAAATTCGGTTTTTGGAGGCGGAGAGCTCCAATACACAGGCGAAACTTTGCACCTACACAGGACCATTGTGCAGTAATCAAGTTTCAAAGAAACGACAATGTGGAAGAAATTCTCTATCGCCTCGGTGGTCTATGACAGAAAAGCAAATATCCAGTTTGAGGACAATGGAGAAACGGTTGGTGTCGGTCCAGTCACCGTCAAATTCCTTCAGAGATTTTCAGGACACGTGAGTCGTCTTTGTTTACGTTTTAAAGGCACATAACCTAATTTACTACTGGTTCTCACAAAGGGATCCGCCTTAAAATCATCTTAGAAGATTGTACTTCACAAAACACATTGAAAGGTTATTAAATATGATATGTTATGTTTTTGCTCATGGAACATTATCCCAGCGTTGAGAAATGTTCCACGGTAAACCTTACTAGGGACATCAGAAATTAAAAATTCTCAACATCTGGAGTAACGGAATGCAACTTTCATGAAAGAGCTTTGAGTAATTGCCAATAGCGGATGTTGCACACAACCGATAATACGTGGGGTTCGAGATAATTATTTGATTCCTTACGTTTTGAAGATATCAACGCATGATGGGCAATTACAACTCGTCCAATTAAATTGCCATTCTTACACATTGAGGACGGGACCCATATAAAAACGGATTTTGCGCATGACGAAGAAACAAGTATCTTTTGACATCGGTTGGGGGTTTTCGAACCAATTGAACATATACTCTTGATTAGAAAGGTTTAGGCCAGAAAGCCTTATAATTTCAGACAAATCCATTTAGAACTTTTGGAGTTACGGCCTTTTTAGTGCTACAGCGTTTTTCCAGTTCTGTTTGCATAAAAGGTCGAGAACCAGGACTTTGTTAACACAATTCCGTCCCGTCCTCAATATCTTGAGAAGACGCGGACTGACCATTCGATGAAACGCTAAATAAACCTGATCATTCAGGGTCTGGGTCGTGCGGCGTATACGGACTCCTCTCGCTTCAGAAAGACCATCTGGCTGCTCGTCTTCATCATCGCCTCGGGGTACATGGTTCGTGGGATCGTCGGAGTTTTCACGGCGTTCCTGTCTGGTGTGATGACTACCTCGAATCAAGTACGTCACCCAGATTACTCTCAATTTTCCACTTGACAAGTTCACTTCCAGGGATTGAAATGAATGAAATTTCAGCATACCTACATTAAGGTGTTATACGACTTTCGAATGACATCTCTCAAAGAAATAAGAAACAAAAAAAACAAATCGTACATAGTAGCGAATTTGTTATTATCCGTGTATGTCAACAGATACTAATACGTTTTCCCTGTGAATCACAATATAGGTGGAGATGAAGGATAACCTCCTTTTTCCAGCCGTCAAGATTTGCCCCGATATATATTGGCCAACAAACGAATTTCCAAAACTCCCAATACATACGCGGAGTTTTAGTTTACTGCTTTCGTCGCTTAGAGAGCATTCAAGGTTGAATATCACATGCCAACAGGCAAAAGCAGATCTCCATCCTTTCTTCTACGAGGCTGATTGCATTATGGACGAGAATGGAGTGGAAAACTTCTGCATCAAACCATATGCAGGAGGCGAGTTTAAATTTTTTTCATTTATGAGAAAATACACATTGCCATACGATTGCGAAGTATAGATATCTTGCATGAGCATATTGCTCCTAAAGCTCTGTTATGAGAGGCACCGGGCGGGGAAAAATATATATTTAGATTCATACCTTCTGGAGTTAAGCTAAGAACCATTTTGTTTAATTTTGGTAAGGTCCTGATGGCATCGGCATACCATAGCTGCAATTAATTTAACACTACAATAATAAACCAGGTAAATAAATTTTCATCAGCTTCCCAAAATGTGAAAACCAATTGTGCAATTTTTTTTCCAAGCTGATTTTCCTACGACGTCGATCGTCGAAGAATATCGATTGCTTATGAGGGAGAATGTAACTCGCTAATACGATGAATATCCCTCGCCATCCGCCTGCTTCACCGTGACAGTATTTCTTACAAATATGAAACAACAATATTCCTCTGCAGGTAACTCGATGTCCATTGAAGAGGGGGCTCCGTTTTTCCAATTGCTGAAGCACAGGAGAGTTTGGGACAGCAGATTTTGGATGAATTCAAATGAAAACAATGGTTTCGGTGAGAATCAGAAAAGTCCGGATTTGGAAGCCGATTTCAAGAAAACCTTGCAGCACATACTCTACTGCAGCTTCAATAGGAAGACTTGCAGCTATTCGTAAGTGCATCTGACCGTTTCACCCGATTCACTCCATCTCCATGTATGGCCGCCCACATTTAATCCAAGTTGTACATTAAAGTGAAACTTTTATTTGAGACATTCCTACGTTAATAATAAACCCTCTCTTTTGGTAAAACAAAGTACAAAGTTACTGGAAATATCACGGAGGAAGTGTGTTTCTCTAGGAAGCAGGAAGCTTATGTAACCTGGGAAATTATAAGAAATTAGAGTTATGATTTTTCCAGCGACTTCAAGAGGGATGGAATTGGAAGCTGTCTCATTTTCAACGAAGATGGAATCAAGGCAGTCAAGCGCCGCTCGGAAAGACAAGGGACGTCATCAATCATCAGCGGCATGGGATCCTCTGTGAGAGCCTTTCGAGTCCTCTATAATTAAGAAGAAATGAACAGATTAGTGAAATCGACCTTTTCCCCCCTGAATTGTATTGCACAGGACGGACTTCAACTAATACTGACACCTCATGTCTGGAGCCAAAATAATCTCTATTTCGCGAACGGATTCCATCTGCAAATTCACTCTCCTGGAGCAGAATACGAATCTATATTTGGAAAGGAATATAAAGTAAACTTGGGAACGATTTCTCACGTCACCCCCAAGAAGGTGGTATTGCAGCGACTTCCTCCAGAAGAAGGTGGACATTGTGCTCCAGCTTCCTATCTCGAAAAGCGGTTTGACCTCAACATGTTCAATCTTAAAACCAAATATGAATATACCAACCAGGTGAGGAAGGCTCTTGTAGGTTGGGTCTCACAGTTCATTTAGAAACACTTGTCATGACATTTTCTTCATTTTTTCTCTTTGTTTCGTCAGCTGTGCCGGCTTATGTGCCTTGCAGATCGGACGAAAAATGACCCTCTCGGCCTATGTTGTGTCTCGGCTTTCGGTGGGCAAAATCTCGTCAGGATGAATAAAACGTGCGGATGTAAGAAATGTTATCATTCCTCCTGGTTTCAGCAAACTTCGACCCATTCGGCACAACGTTGTATCAACATTGATAATTGTTTGAAACATTGAGACTTACTTGAAGTTGAGAAGTCGACGAAAAATCAGCATCAATGAAATGCTAGCAATTCATAATTAACCATTTTTTCGGCATTTGGTGACTACTCGTGAATTAGGGATGTTGTTCAAAGGCTTTTAGGAGCAATTTTTCAAAATCGTATCTTCAAAATTGTGTTTACATGAAGTTATCCACATCATATCAACAGAAAATAGGTTCTAGAAATCGATGCGAGTTGGCGCCTAACCGCCCATTTGGCGATTCCTACCCTGATGCATTGATTTAAACAGTACCCTGCTTTTTCATGCAATAACCGATCTTTTCCCTCTTACAGCAACGATGAAGGTATAGGAACTGAGTCATTCCAGCTCAAGTGGTCAAATTTTAGCCACTCTTGTTAGGCTTCAGACTCCGATTTGCCAGCAAAAAAATTGTGTATGTTGACATCGAAGACATGAAAATACTTAAAATGTTTGCGCTCTGGCTCTAAAGGTATTCAAGATACCCAGCCCTAAAATTAACCCCGAAGAGGAAAAATGACCTTTGGGGTAAAAGCGCTATCTGTGGTTCCTGCCGAGCTAGAAAAACGTATTAGGACTCTTATTAAAGATAAGACAATGCAGGATCGCATTATCAAATTCATTTTCTACTGGATTCATTACCAACTGAGTTACACAAATTCCAAAATTCCACATATTGTCGAATTTTGCACGGAATTTTGGGCTGGGATGCGTGATAGCACAACGAGTTTTTGTAGCATTGTAGACTAAAGCAATTTCAATTCAAGAGCTACATTTCAACTTCCTACGTTATTTCAAACAACTAAATTTAAATGAGGATGTCAAATTTGGCCTATTTTCACCAACTTTGGCTGTTTGTACAACCTGTTTCAAACGTGATAGAGACTTGCAACGAATGTGTAATTAATGCCTTCTCTAAACTAAAGTTATTTCCAACGATATATATTCTTAATGCTGTTAAATTCAATATTCTCGTCTGTGTAATTTGTTGTACTATTTGATCTCAGTTTTCCTCTTGAAATGTTTTCCCCTAAGTACCAATTATGGGAATCCTGGTGAAGCAACCAGGTTTGGGTATATATCACCAGTAACCTAAACATAGCTGTGATGATATTTTATACCTGTTTAAAGCTGTAAAGAAAATAATATTTTTGAAGTTTCATGAATTTGCTTCAGTTACATTTGTGTTGACCTTATCGCTTCCTTTATATTTCAGACTAAGTAGACTTCAGAATGGAATTGTGTTCCTTCCAAGTGTCCGGTCATTGCCACAAAAGAAGCTGCATATCATTCTTTCAGTGAAAATGAACGGGAAATTTTGAGTCCTAGCTTCGGAAACGCAAGAAATGTATTTAAAACCTTTGCTTTTTTCATAAACAAGTTTGATAAGTGCGATATAATATTCTCTAGGAGGGAATCACTGCTATGATCGCTTCAACAGCCACAGGAGGACGTGACAGGAGGTCGAGTTATCTTCTTGAACATCGCCAAAAAAATACATTTATCTTCGTCTGATTCCGGAAAAGAAACTTGGTGCAACATACTTCATGGAGATGTCCAAGTTTGTCCAAGCTCTTAGCAGAGACCATACATTTTTGGGGGCAAGCCATCGCCAAATAAACAACGGAAGAGTTTAAAAAATACGGACTTTTGACAAAATCTTCAACGAAGAAGAGTAAATCACTGCCTGACAAAAAAAAGTTAATCTGGTGCGTCAATTCTACCTAGAGGACGACATATTTAGAATTTTCGCGGGAACAAAAGGATGCAGTCTCAATCGTACATAGTGGAGAAAAGAAGCGAAAGCGTTTGCAGCGATGCCATATTGCTATGCAGAGCAAAAATTGGACATGTTCATAAAGCATGTTGCGCCAAGTTTCCAACCCGGAATCAGACGCAGAGAAATTTTTTTTTCGGTGATGCTCAAGGATATAACTCGACCTCCTTTCACCGTCCTCCTATGGCTGTTGAAGGGAACACAACAGTTTTTCGCTCCCTTGAGAAGAGTATATCACACTAACCAAACTTGTCCATGACGAACTCGTTCAAAAATTTCCTGTTCATTTTCACTGAAGGAATGATATATAGCTTATTTTGTGGCATACACATGACATTTGCAAAGAATTAAATTCCATTCTGAAGTCTGCTTAGTCCGAAATGTAAGGGAATTAAGGTCAGAACAATTGTACATGCAGCAAATCCATAAAACGTCAAATATTTTTCACAGCTTCACACAGGTATAAAATAGAATCACAGCTATTTATAGGTTACTGGTGATATATACCAAATCTGGTTGTTTCACCAAGATTCCCATATTTGGTACTTCCGAGAAAACGTTTCAAGAGGAAGACGGATGAGATCAATCGTTCAAAAAAGTACACATATCGAATATTGAATTCAACAGGATCATTGGAAAGAACTTAGAGAGGGCTTTAATTACACACTAGTTTCAAATTTGTATCTCGTTTGAAACAGGATGTACAAACGGCAAAATTTGGTGAAGATAGGCCAAATTGGACTTTCCACATTGAAATTTAAGTTGTTGGAAAGTTAGTTAAGTTGTTTGACGTGAGATGTGATCGCCACACGTCTGTGACGTGATCTTCACGTCACAGACGTGACGATTGAAAATTAAGAAAGTTGTTTAACGTAGGAAGTTAAACCTTAGTTTTTGAATTGAAATTGCCTTACTCTATAATGCTACAAAAGCTCGTTGTGCTACCATGCATCCCAGCGCTTAAAATGCCCATGCAAAATTCCACAATATTTGCAATTGTGGAATTTGTGCAACTCAGTTGGTAATGAACCCAGTAGAAAATGCATTTAATAATGTGATCCTGCATTGTCTCAGCTTTAGAGTCCAAATACGCTTTTCTAGCTGGACGGGAACTAAAGATAGCGCTTTTACCCCAAAGGTCATTTTTCCTCTTCGGGGCTAAATTTAGGGCTGCATATCTCGAAGACCGTTAGTCAGACATCGAACATTTTAAATATTTTCATTAGTCTTCAATGTCAACATGCACAATTTTTTTCAAGCAAATCGGAGTCTGAAGCGCAACCACCCCTTGACCGCTTCAGCTGGAATCCCTTAATTCCTAGATAGACATGTTTCAGGAGCTAATCAGGTAGAAGGAGACCAGAGTACTTCTGGGCAGTGGGTTCGAGGAGACACACTCAATTTTCCAGATCTCCACATGGCACGCGCCCTTACTCAGATTCTTCCATGATGAGTAGAGTATAACAATTATACCCGCGAGGTTGTCTTCCAGTACTGGACCGAGAGGATGGAGTAAGTACCCAATGTGAATTTTGATTCAGTAGAGGAAATAAAACTCTGAGGGTCTTTTATGTGGGATGATTGTAATCGGTAGGGTACTGCTAGTATCATACCACTTGGCGACCATCCATGGAGTCATCGAGTTCATATTCAATTTCATCCGATAATCAAAGCTTATTCAGACTCTGGAATAGGGAGGAGGCACTATAATGCCCGTACGGTGACAATTCAACGTTGACACAACGGTGCATAGCATCAACTTTTCTACGTTGAGCTGTGTTTCACATGAACATTGTGCAACATGTTATGTTGAAAAGTGAACCTTTTCTCAACATTGGGGCAACATTGCCATCAACCATATTTCAACGTTGACAAAACGTTGTTGTGCCGATTGGGTACGGTTGAGCTCATGAGCAATTACGGTTCCTAATCATGAAGATTTGCAATGTCATCGTGATATTAATCGATGAAATTACCAAGAGATTCATTCTATGATATTCATGGAGGACAGGTGCAAATGACGAAATCTTCCAGCGGCTGGCCAACGAGTTTGACTCAAAAGGGTTCTGCGATTGTCCTCCAGTAACCTGCTCGTAAGCTTCCTTCTGGATACAAACTGCATATGAAGAGAAAAACCATTGACATGGATAACTTTTTTTCAGAGAGGAGACGTATTCCTGGTCGTTCACCTCAGCGCAATTGAGTCGCGAGGAAGTATTACTCCTGCATCTCATCAACTGGATGGCAGAAGCAAAAAGAAAGAAGATGAATGACAGCGAGCTGAGAAACAGGACTTTCTGTCTCGATCCGAAGTCTGTCCAATCAATATCGAGCTTTAGTGAAAATATCAATAGTTCAATGATAAAAAATCACTGCATGATAGTCGCCTTTTTAGTTGACGGTTCGCTGATTGGGATATGAACTCTATTTCATGTTTCGAAGTTTGTGACTTTGAACTTTCTCAACAGAGAAAATCTTGCTGTGGTGAACGTCTACTATGAGACCTTTGCAGTGGAGAGAATCTCGGAACATCTTCAATATCCAGTGAGTGGAAATCATTCACGAGTCAATAGGTCGGGATTCCCCGAATATGTCATTATTCCATACGGAACACTTTTCATTGGTTAGTGGTCGAGCTTCATTGGGACGTTGGGAGGGATGCTAGGTCTGTACACCGGTCTGTCCTTCATCTCCATCTTAGAAGTGATGGAGTGGATACTCAACATATTCCTGTATGGCTGGAGGAAGCCTCGGCCTTAGGTGATGGTTCCATGGAAGTTTCATGGTTCAATTTTAAGAAGACTTTCTCTTCAAAAATAAAATCCAACACTAATGAAATATCATGTGAATATTTCATTTCGTACCATTAAGCATACTTCCAATGGGATTATTCATCACTTCTTTTGACCCGCTCACTCACTAATCTCAGGGATTAGACGCATAGTGAGTCTTTGAAAATTGGAATGGGATGTCAACTCCATTTTCCTTGTTGTGGTAAAGCTTGTATGCGAGTTTTACTTACATGAGGAGCCACGATCTTGCGCGATGGACACGAGAGACACTGCCCTGACGACTCCGGCCCCACCAACCTTTCCTTCGGATGAGATTACTCTCCAATTTAGATGCTGAGTGGGTTCCTGTATCGCTTGATCGTTCTCTCCCTGATCCACATCATCAGTTGGAAAAGTTTCCTGATTAATGGCTGCTTACTACCGCAGCCACCACTACGGACCACAATAAAAGTTATTATATATCGATAGATGATGATAACTGTCTTAAAATAAAATAAAATCACCAGGATAGTTTACGGTTTGCGTTAGAGATCCTTTCCCTTTTAACACACCTTGAGGTCCTCACTTTCCACTACCGAAAGAAAACGAGAGAAAAGACAATAGGCACCGTTAATTTGTTGGTTGAGGTGTTTTTTTCATTATACTTGAACTCCTAGCATCACTGTCGCCAGGGCATTCACGAGCAGGCTAATGCCGGGAATCCGATGCTTCAAAATAATAAATAATGCCTTGATTGCAAATTCATTTTGCTTGCGTCGTAAAGAATCAGAATCTCGTAACTGTTTCACCCGGTCTCGCACAGGATTACACATGGGTCTCACCATTTGTGAAGCAAATTTCGGGGTAAAGCTGCCCTAAGATCACTTACAAACTGCTAAAAGGAAAAGTACAAAATAAAAACAGAAAAGCAAATGCCCTTGAGGCAGAAGAGTACACCTTCCTACCATTTAATCTAATACTTTAATTCGAAGAGCCCGAAAGTTGTGGTGGTGGCTGTCACCCCAAGCCGCGAGGCTTACGAGATGTCATCCGAGACAAGGCCATCCACTGCTCAAAGCGCTAGATCCATAGGAATATGCCATCCTGGGACATGGGCTAAGCCGTCCACCGACCAAAACGCCACGTCCATTAGGCTATGCTATTCTAGGCCATAGCCTTGGCCATAGGGCTGTCAGTCTGAGTCATATGCAATGGCTCATTCTATTTTTTCTATAGGCTTCTTACACAGCTGTGTCAATCAAAGGGTGCTACTAACTGAATGCGTGTTACGTTTTCACTGATCGACTGCAAGTTCTTCATTTGAATACATTCTTAGCAGAAGTTGCTTTCCTGTATGTATTTTTATTTCGTTAGGTCAGGTGTGACGGTTTCCGTCATCGCTTCCATGCGATAGTTTTCTATTTAATTTTCACGTAATGGCCGATTTATTTGAGTTCTGACGATTGATGAAGTGAAAATAATCGGGTAAGGTGATTCTTTTGTCGCACAAACCGGCCGCTCACACCATCAACATGGTGGTGATTTTTGCGAGGTACGGTTAAACGTAACGAAAAAATGTTGAAAGAGGTCCCACAGGACAGCGATGAGGCAGTCGCTGGAGATAAAAATGATTGGTGCTGACGCGGAAACAACATTCGCCACTGCAGTTACAGTGCGAAGTGCATAAATCAGTGCTTTAGGAGGTGCTAGCCGTAATTGCTAGAATGGGTGATGAACAGCACGCAGCTGTACGTAAGGAGCTTAGGAGCGTTCAGGCCTATGAATAGCAAGAGGCAGCGAATGCTGAGCTCAGGAATAGCTTGCTGGGCAAATTGAGGCAAGGAACGCATCATTCAGTTGTCGAAAGCCGGGGGGGGGGGGGGGGGGGGGGGGGCGGGGAATTGTCCCCGGACCCCCNAAGGAACGCATCATTCAGTTGTCGAAAGCCGGGGGGGGGGGGGGGGGGGGAGCTGGGAATTGTCCCCGGACCTCCTGCTTGCCAGTCAGGCAACCATTGCTACATTGCATGTGCTACCATTACACCACGGAACCTGGGGCATTTTTCATGCCTCTTCCTTTCACCTCAATAATTACAGTCGTTTGTCACTGCGAACACTGGCAGGCTATACATTTTGCTGCAGGGGGGGGGCATTAGTTTCAAGTTGCCGCCACAACGGAAATGTGCTCCTGCTGCAACTCACTTTTCAGAGTCCCATAATTGTGTTGCTCATAGGTTCTAATGTGTCGACGAGACATTTTCAGGAGTTATTCCTTATTTTTGTGTCGCACATGCGCCAACTTTCTTCTGTGCTAAAGTCGAACAAGTTCTTGGAAATGGTCCGTACTGTTTCAGAATCAGTAGTATCTATACAATAAGCTAATGCTAACGGCCCCATAAACTAATCGGTGATGCAAGAATATTGAAAGTGCTTGAACAACGAAATCGGTAAAGTCGTCTTGAGTCTCATGAAAACGTGCTAAATCGAGGCGTTCACAATGTCGATTGTGGCAATGAGGTAGAATATCATGATTGTGTTAAGGAACAAAATCTCTCTTCGTACCGTAAGCTGTATGTGTATAAATCTTATGAAGCGGTACAGTTCCGAATGGGTAACGCGACGAACAGAGGATGTCAAGGAGACGTTATGCCCACAATAGACCATTCAAATGTCTGCCAATGAGACGGCCAGCGTAGCGGCCGCTAGTCACCTTCCAACTTTCTCTTGAACAGTTCCATAGGTGCACCACTCTAGGAATGCTCTGGAACAGTGGTGCCCAACCTTTTCGGCGATAGGGCCACATAGCTCACTCCCAAAGCGACTGAATTTCCATGGTATATAGTATCCTTCACAGATTAAGAGTGTCCGTCAGTCAATAAAATTTCGCCTCTACATTCAGAATCTGTGGGTTTGTTGTTAACCAGATCCGCAGGGTATGCATGATAAATGTGTTTCAATCAAGCCACGGCATAGATGTCGTAAATATGCGCGCAAGCTGAGTGGCGTCACACGGATGCACATAGTAGGGGCCGTCGGGTACGCTTTCGGCTCCCTTTCCCCAGTAGTGGAGGCAGGAGGACATTCCCTGTCTCTCTCCCTCTTCGTTGTTCTCGCGCACTCAATCTTCCTTTGCGCCGTGCTTGCCGACCCAGCTCTCTGTTCCCATTCCGTCTTATCTACGCGACGAAAGATATTCGATGCGTAGTCCATTATTTCTCATCCGTTGGCATTCCGTCGTAGTCGCTCTCAATTTCTCGATCTTTTCCCTCGCTGGCTACTTTTCCATTCGTTAGGGAAGAAATACTGCACGCGTCACGGCTATTAGAATGAGTCATGGGTAAAGGAAGTGGAAAAACCCGAGTGGTTTTTGGTTGCGAGGCTTCCCATCGAAACAGTAGAATAGAGAAGTCGGCTTTTAATGCTTTCCCACTTTCACTTGAAATAAGAGGAGAATGGATGAAAACTTTAGGAAACCACTCGGTACCAAAGACATGCTCGCGCCACTTCTTGAAGGATCGCTATCATGCAGGGTATCCTGACAAGTGAAAAGTTCCGAAAAATGGTGCATTCCCTTCGCTTTCCTTGGTATTCTATGCTTTACCTGCCTTAACTCTGCCCACCATCCTCTTAGCTCAACTAATACTGGAGTACCGAGTTACCTCGCAATTTTTCCTAATCGATGATACGAGTTCGCCCTTCACCACTTGAGCTCTCTAAATCTCCCACTTCTCGAGACGGAAGTACCTTTTGCGTAGGGGATTCCCTTTCTCCACGACGAGGCTTGCACTCGGAAAAAAAATCCTGATTTGGTTGGTTTCGATCTTGGGTCCCCTGTCATGGGAGCCAAGAAAGCTATCAACCGAGCCATACCCCAGCCCCCACTCCCATCTATGACGTCACAAGGATGCGCTTTCAATGCGCTTTCTCGACTCCCACGCAAGTTAATGAAGCGCCTATTTGCCGGTGCGTGGTACCAACGCATGTTTGGCCTTGCATATTGCTTAGAATGGCGCAGCGTCTCAGGCCGAACGCGCAAAGCCTATACGGTTACGCCATTCTAGGTAACTAGCGGTCTATGGCCGCAATTGCGGCCTTCTACCCGTACAAATACTTTTTTTGTCACAGCTCATGAACTAAGAATAGCCTCAGCCTGGTTCCCGCTGCCAAAATTTGATGTACTGTTCATGATGGAGCATATATGCACGAAAGATATGCTGAGGCACAGCGTGTTACATCTGCCACTATGCGAAAATTACAACCAAAATTAGTTCGGCATGAATAACGTAAATAAACATGGAAGGAACCATGAAATGTCAGGAAACAAATGGTAAAAACTTCTCGGCTTTGGGTATCCCCTCGATCCTGGGATTTCTCCCCGACGAGGAGGATCAAAGACGAGAAGTGGGGACACCAGTCAAATTTCCCCGACCGGAATGCAGAGCCGGCCAATCGGCATGAAAAAAAGGGATTATGATTTCGATTGCGTATTTCACGAGGTGGGAAATACCCATCGCCGAATTAGTTTTAGGCGGCGTCTTGCGCAACGGAAACCTCTTCCTTCGCCCTTTAATCAATCGGTCGGCAGTGTTGAGTTACCTGGCATTCCGTTGACAGGTTAATTGTTTCCTTTGCGTCGCTCTTCAAGTGCCCTCACCCAAGGTTGAGAGAATGCAGTCGACGCTCGACATGACGAACAAGAAAGGACGGGCTAAATTAAATTCTTCTGAGTTCATTATTGGGAATTTCCCTCATTTCACAAAGAAAAAGATATGTTAAAACCCAGATCAATATCTCTTCAAAATGTCACTTGGTGTAAATAGGCAAGTCATTGTCCATTCATAAAATAATTGCAAAAGCCTAAGCGCATGCAATATCACGAAAGTACATTACTGAAGAGTCGCATATTTACCTAAACTTGTAGGTAGCCCGTGCTAACGCACATGGCCATGGGAGGCAGTCGCCACACTCCCCCCTCCCCTCCCCCTGGCTAGCCATGTGAGAAGACAGGACGCGGGAAAAACACCCCTAATTTCTCGGTCTGCCCTGCGCTTCGTTAATCGTCATTGCAAAGGACGGGGAACCGACGCCGAACGAAGACGAAGGGCAACTCAAAGATGAAGGCGTTACCTTAAATCGTCGCCTCGTAGGACAACGTGATCCGTGGGCTTTTATTGGCTGACACGCTACTCACATCGCAACCCGACGCGCACGCTTTCGAACGTCAATGGCCTCATGCCACGCTGGATGCACCTACTACTATGCCCATGGGAGAGCCACTGAGATAAGAAATAACTGGAGATGACGCTCTCGCAGAAACAGTATAGGTATGTGTGCTGCAATTGGAAGCCATACTTGTTGGACTCATGGGGCCTTGTCACCATTCACTCCTATGGGATTTCCCCTGATTTTTCAGCACTTTTTTTTTCTAAATACTAACTCTTAGAAAAGAAAAACAGGCCAGACACAGCAGGCGCAATGGGTTTTCAGAGGAACCAGTAGTCCCTATTGAGTCGTTCCAAGACTTCTTTTAATCATGAATATGGATCCTCTTCAGTTTAGGCTAATGGCAGAAAATAGCGATCAGGTAAATATCTATGCTAGATGCCGGCGATTCACGTGCGAAGTCGCTCACAGAATTTAAAGCGGCCCTGCTGTGCGCATTCGCTGAGTAAAGGAGCAGGTACCCTGGGATTATCGGAGCAGCCCGGATGAATACGGAAGCAAGCCCTGCCAAAATCAAGCAATACCTCTACCATGCCCCTCGTGGTCGCCCTGAGTCTCCCTTAGTCTATGTTTGCCTTTCAACGTTCAATTCGTCATATTAATTAAAGTTCGTTTGATTTCATGCCGTGGACTTGATGTGAAATAGGCCTACCGTGATGATGCAAGGGCGGCGTGACGTTATCATCTTCGCAGGCCGAGCAATCTCAGGAAAGGCAGGCCTGGAACTTTAGGTCCACTCGAGAAATTGGGGAAGGAGAAACGGAATGGTTACGACGTCGTTTTTCCTATTTAAGAGTAAGTTCTCCTGTTCCATATAGGTGGTATCCAGCCGTTTTCACCCTAGAGAGTGTCGATCGATAAGAAGACGGGGTTCCGATCGATAAAGGTGTCGGGATCCCGATAAATAGCATGGGCGATCTAATAACGGCGAGGAAGTCGGAATCCCCTTTCATCTCGAGAGGAAAGACAAGTGCAATACGCGGGAACTTTTCCACGTCTCTGCAGAACATTCCGTATCATACCCCCCATGTAGGGAGCGAGGATTAGCGTAGAATGCTTCTCTCTCCCACTGTAAGGTTAGATATGGCATAGGGGAGGGTTTGTTCAACGACTTCATTTCGGTGGTGTAATGGTGGCACACTGACCGAAGGGCCCTGGGTTCGATTCCCAAACACTACATCATTTTCTTTTCGTCCACTTATGTCATCCGAACTTTGAACCCCCCCCCCCCCAGGCGATTACGTTCTCGAGAATATATTCGAGAGTCGCAACGGCCGGAAAAGA
>CAJPEV010002742.1:6391-39555 GCA_905338385.1 Darwinula stevensoni
TTGATAGAACCTCATTCCACATTCAAGTTGGAGAAAATATCAGGCATCACGAGAGAAACTCAAGGCCGATCCCTATAGAAACCTTGAGATTGTGGTCTAGGTTGCGGAATGCAGTTCGAGCTACAACATGTCAGACTGTTGCAGTAAAGAACTGGATTGTTGATGGGAAGCGTGGGGCGAACGTGATTGAAGACCCGAATGGATCATGAGCTGCCATACGTTGCACGGGGTCCCGCTTCAATACGCTATCGCATTCACGCTTTATCGCTCTCAGTTGCGTTGCATAAGTGACCTAAGTCGTAAATCACTGAGCACGCGAGATTGTAACTAATTCTGGTCGATACTCATTCATCGAAAGTCTGGACGCACGATTGAAAGTACTGTAACGAAGGCTCTCCTTGGGTTTCGGATCAGAATGCATCGAGAGAAGTGAGATTCTGTCAAATTCAAGTTATTGGATGGAGTTAAATCGAATAAGATGGATTACATGTCTGTCAGTCTGTCATCTACTCTTAGGAAAGAACCTTTGTGATTCACGAGAGGTGAGGACTATAAAATGTGAGAACCCCTGGAGGCGGGGGCTGCAAATGTCAAAACCCCTTCAAAGCCGGTTTTCCTTTCCCTCATTTCCTGTTTACTCTTCCTTTTTCCTACTTCAATATTTTTATTATTATTATTTTATTTATAAATTTTTTTTTTTTATTCTGGGGGTGGGGGAAGTACCTTATGAAATCCAAATCTGGAAAAAGAGGAACAAATCCGGTCAAGTAAGAGATAAGGAATAGAAAATGTTTGGAACTTTGAGGTATTATCGGAGTAGGAACTTCAAAGGAAAAGTGTTAAGTAAAAGAATTATGCATTAATGTTCTCCTCCGTGTCATCACAGCTTTGAACATTTTGATGAATGTGTTGGAGAAAATGATGAATCCATCTTTTCCCTCGTACTCCTAGAATGATGGAAAGGTTCATCCTTTCCATTCATTGAAATGTCAGTCTCCACTTCATCTCTCCTGTCGATTCACTTGTTTTAGCGCAATACTGGGTCGCTTGTCCCAAATATCCTCTTTTCGTTCTCATTCATATTCATTTCATATTCGTTCTACCAAGAGAGAATGATTCAGATTTTAATCCCCCTTTGCTCTCCATGTATTTGATGACGCAATGATTTCTCGGTTTTCCTACTGACTGTTTCCTCTCCGGGGTGTCCCGTGTTGTCTGTGGATAAGCCTTTGGGACATATGAAGAAACGAACTCACCTTTCATCCCTAACCTTTTCTTCTCCCTCTATCTTCTCGCAGTCAATCTTCTTTTCCTGTCAGGAATCGCGTTCAGGAAACCAGCTGAATTCAAATTATGTCTGTCCGGTGAATAAAAATCCCGGAAGTTGAAATACAGTATGTAATATTGCTTCACGAACGCCTAGATTATGTTGTTGATTTAACCAAATTGTGTTCTTTACAAGCGCACGATATTCTGTTATGCATAGAAAATGAGCCGATGGAATCGTCACATGTTTGGTGGATCTTTCAGGACTACACGGTGAAATATTACTTGGAGAAGGGTGCGGATCGAGATAAGTTGGTCGTGGGAATCCCCACGTACGGAAGGAGTTACACTCTGGTGAACCCCACGGCGAACACCTTCGGATCACCCGCGCAGGGCCCCGGGGAACCTGGCAAGTACACCAAGGAAAAGGGTTACCTCGCCTTCTACGAGGTCTGTGTCTCACGTCTCAGGTTTTTTATTTTATAGTTTTATTAGCTATTTCTCATTCACTCTGTCGCGGCGAGTTGAGCGAAAAAAATAGGGAAAAGTACCGATATTCATATTTTTAAAATCGAAGCAATCATAAATGATACATATATATTAAATAGTGAAATAAGAGATCCTGAAATCAATCAAAGGTGAAGTGAATTGAAGGAATGGAACAGGACGTGAAACAACAGGAGTAGACAAAAATCTTGTTTTATGGTGAATTTTGGAGCTATTCAAAGCTTTAGCTAGGAGAGAAATAGAATGTATATTCCATACTCTTCACAGCCACAAGCCATTTGCTTCTAGGTCCATCGTAAAGTCAGAAGAGAGAGTATATTAACAGCATCTTATTTTTCTCTATCTCTCAGTTCATTTCTTGTACTTCAGCGCAGTCGTATGTCATTTGGACCTGTTTTTGAGTTCTGTCGTCCTGATATCGAAGTTGGTTTCAGGGTTTGGAACTGGTCTTCGAAATTTATTCGAGGAAGACAACAGAACGTAAGAGAAACACTGCAAAAATCTCATGCCTAATGACATTATTAGTCTCAACCTAATGACATTTTTTGGCATTATTCTTCCGAGAATCAAAAAGATGAAGTGATTTTTTTCTATTATTTTTTTTCTATAACAAAATGGTGCGAGGAAAACAAAATGTTCGTAGCATAAGGCCCAAAAAAAGTCACCACCCCAGGTCATCCAATCTGGTCAAGGGAAATCAGCAAGTGCTGGTTTGCCTTGGTTTCAAAGGCGTCTAGCTGCTAAACAGTCTTGCAGCGATGAAAATATAACTGGGCGGTATAGCCCCTTCTATGTGATTTGTGGATGACTGGTTTCGAAAGTTTTGTTGTGGGCATTTTAGTCTGGAGGACGGGTCCGTGAAGGTCGTTCGATTTCCGCAAGTGACGAGACAAATGTGGCTGAAATGGAGGCCATGATTGAAGATCAAAATGTATCATGCTGTCACAAAGGAGGCCTTTGTGACTGGAGTGGAGGCATTGAAAAAAATTGTCATTAAAAATTTTTGGGGTGCAGAAATTTTCTTCATGTTGGATTCCCTTTCCACTAACTGAGTGGCAAAAATGGTTCGAGTTAATTCCTATAAAAAATTCTGCAGAAATTCAATATAAAAGTTTCAAAATGTGTGTTGTGGCGGCGAGACCGCGCTAGGATGATTTCATCTCTTCAAAACAGTGTTTCACAGTTAGCCGCCTTCAGAAACCATTCCAAATCAGCACTTGCAGATCTTTCTGCGTCATTCATATGTCCTGGGGGTGACCTCTTTTGAACTTACGCAATTCGTCGCCATGTTGGCAAACATTTTCACATAAAATCACTGAATCTCATTGAATCCCAAGAAAACTTCCAATATATTTTTTTATTATCACAGGATATTTAATGCCATTTGGTTAGAACTTCCGGGGTGTCCCTCGTATAAGCTATTTTCTTCACTGCCAAGATTTGCCTTCGTGTCTACCATGAAGCCAAATAGGCATGATAATTATCCGAAGAAGGACATGAGAAAGTGTAATCATCTTCTGCGGTTATCTTACCTGTGTAAGAGTTGTGAGGCATCCACGCAAATGGGTCCATATCTCATACTTACTTTGCGTGGCCTTCCCTTTTTTTTTTAAAGAGGGAAAGGGGTGGAAAGGAGGCCTCTGAACCTTTCTCCGGGGGACGTCCCCTAAGGTTAAAGAAATTCTGGAATACCTGCCAATAAGGGTCGAGGAAGGTGGAGCCCTCTTTATGCTGCCCCTTTTTCGTATGAGACAGTTCTGCCATCTATTTTTTGGAGGTGTAAGCAAACCATTATAATGGACTTCTATGGCCCCAACTTTTGGCTCAAACATCATGAAAACGAGCCAAATTTTTTTACATCCGCTTGCAAATCCGTAACACTAGCGACCTCCTCCGCGGCATAACCTTAGGATTTTGGAATCTATCTTGCCGTTTTTTAGATACTGAGATCTACTTGGTGCGGTACTTATAAGTACCATCATTAGAAACAGATCAATGAGTGGATAACAATGATTTGGGACAAAGCATTTAGGAATCCGAGAGCGTTTTCTTCCAGCCAGCCTAAATCAAAGGGTACTACGCCCCCTTAACGATTCCATAAATCATGGAAACACTCTCATCTTTTATTGTTATCGGGTTCACCTCGTGAAAACTGCACGGAACGAAACGGAAAGAGAATTTTTATTTACTTTGCAACATGCCCATAGCGAGATTAATAACACAAGATCATCGCGGTTAATTCTTATGTGTACCTTTTTTTTTTCTCTCTCTTTCTCTTTTCTTAACCTCGTTCTCGTCGTGTTGTTTTTTCTTTCTCACTTACGGCTCTTGCGAAACCCATCGCTACTCCAATCGACGCAGGCAAAACACAGATCGTGTCCTTTTCTTTCTTCGCCTCGCCTCGACTCCAAGATGTATTAGGATGACCTTGTGAAGAACGTTTGTGCGCCGTGGCAGCCACTTTCATCCAAGACCGGCCCTCCAGAGTGCTCACGTGCCTGGCAGCTCGGAGGGGTCTCAGATACCTGTGCGGCATGTGAAAGTGCGTGAAGGAGCGTGCGGCTGAACCCCTGTCGCCTCTCCTCGTATCAACCGCTCTTGTTCTCTTTTTTTTGGGCATAATTTCAAACCTTAATTCATGTTCTTGGTGAAATATAAAAATACAGAATCAGACAAGGCTGAGGTGACGGCATGATAAGCCTCTGAGTGGGGTATCATTGTACAGACCCCACTTCCATATCCGCGTGTTCTTCGCTGCCAGACATATTCCCCTGTATAAATGGATATTTGGTAAGGGAATCGCTTGAGAAGAGAAACTGTAGTTCTCTGTGGAACCCATGAATTAAAAATGCACATTTGTCTCACCTCATCTCACGACATACAGACGTGCATACAAATTCAAAGAAGCTAACGAAGAAAAATTGGCTGATTTGTGACCCTTTACTCGCCCAGAATAAAATTAGCCTGGATAACAGGAGCTCTAAAAGAACTTGATACTCTTGCAAAAGCGTCTCAGCTCTGCAAGATGCACTTTTTTGCCCGCTTCCTTCGTCCTCTGTCCGCTTCCTTTCAGCATTCAGACCTCAGATTCTGACAAAAGTTCTAGTGCGAACGAAAAGAGGCACTGCATCTTCGGGGATTTCGGGATAAGTCTTTTTTTTATGTGGAGCACCAAATCTGAAATCAAATATCCCCCTCTTCTGAAAGTTTCCCCGTGCCAGGCTTTGAACTCCTTCTCCAGTTTCTGCACTGCTTCTAGCCAAGAAGAACTGGGTTGAGTGAGTCCCCACTTACAGATTTTATCCAGCCAAGCGCAAGAAACAGACTCACTCGTACTACCAAGCTCTAGATGGCTTTTCTTTAGCTTAAGAGTAATGAAGCCTGCAACTTTTGCAAAGCTTCATTGTTCACGTCATCATCGGCAATGACATCTGCTTCAACGGAATCGAGCAGATCAGTTTCATCCTCCTCTTCTTGGGTGTCATTTGAAAGAGTTGCTTCTGTAGGGAGGAAGTTGTAGGAAATGTCCAACAGGTTTCCTTNTTCATCCTCCTCTTCTTGGGTGTCATTTGAAAGAGTTGCTTCTGTAGGGAGGAAGTTGTAGGAAATGTCCAACAGGTTTCCTTCTGAATCACGAGAATCCGGAATTGTCTCAGCGTCATGTTGAACACCCCCCTCATTAAGGAAGTCATAATCTTTCACTTCAAGTACATTGGTCTCCTCGATACTATATTCCTTCCACCTGTTAAGAGCAATGACCGGAACCTATGTCGTGCCGAGGTTGGACTTGGATTGATACAAGTTCGTCCGAGAGCCCTGAGTTGTCCGAATAAGTTTTCTAGGCAGTCTTGATTGAGTCTGCTTGTCAAAATATATTTTGCCTTGTAATGGTGTTGAACAAAACTTAAAAAGTCCACGGAGCGAACTGATAGACGTCACAATGCCTTTCTGAAAAGGCAAGAGACTTTTACGTCCTGGAACTCGCATGCTTTGACACAGGTTAAGCATCTCATCAAGAACTGCATCTTGCTAGGACAATTTCAATCCATATCCGGACTTTCCAGGCATATTATCTGTTGACTGTCGGCTATTGAAAAAATCAAAATATGAATTCAGTCTGTCAATAAAATCAGCAAGTTTGTCGTGCTGAGGGAGATAATGCCTGAGACCTTCTGCGACCGTGTGTGACATTAGTTCACAAGCAGGTCTCACTCTTTGTTTTTCAGTAGTCGACAAATTCAAATGCTTTGAAGATATTTTATGGCATATTTTTACATCCTCCTTTTCCAGAGACACTAGTTCCTCCAATGGCTGCTTGGTCAAGGTCGTTGCNACCGTCCTCTTACTCGAGTCTCCTCTTATGTAAAGGTGCAGTCACACCTCCCCCCCCCCCCCTTAATTTTTATTCTGATTTATTTATTTATTTATTATTTTCTAACTTTTTTTTTCGACTCTCTTCATTTCGTCATTCTCTTATACCTCACCCCTTTTGATTTTATACTTATGTTCATGTGTTCAGTTTCGGTGTGTCCAATTCAGTTCTGTATGTTCTGAGTGTTCTGTCCAGTTCTGTTTACTTTCTTACTTATTTTCTTTTATTTATCTATTTGTTTATTCATTTATCTATTTTTCTTTTCACCTTCTGCCTCTTTATGAGAGTATGTATATTTGTAGTTTTCAGATATGACGAACTCAACGGACCAATTGGTCTTGTAAGAGTGATGGAATAAATATTATAATATTATTATTATTAAGACCGACGAAAGAGGAGAAAGACCACTGCACCTGGAATGGAAGACCTGCAGCACAGCACTGAAGGACGAAGAGAACCTTCCCCCTCCAGACCCCAGGCTCGAATGGAACATGAGACTTCAGACGCGAATACGTCCAGACGAACGGCCATGTCCCTGGGCTACAAGAGCAGACGAGGAAAGGGAGGGGGGAGTGGTGGACAAGCCTCCAAGAAAGTCTGAGCCCTCGGGTTATATGGAACATTGGAGGGACGTGTCCTTGCGCTTTTCATTGAAAGAACATCATTTGCCCCACGAAAAATTGGCATGCTTCTCGACTCCATTTGCACGGGTTCCATTCGCTCGGCGTGGGTGTGTTCAACAGCTCTGATCCGCTTGCGAGTAATAGGAAAACACCAATAAATTAAAATTGTTCAAATGACGTTCGGTTAAAAAAGCGAGTGGAAGTACGTAATGTGCATGGTTCCAGTCCACTATGATGAACGATAGTGCTTCTAAGTAAAAATCAAGGCCCTCCAGAGTGCTCACGTGCCTGACAGCTCGGAGGGGTCTCAGATACCTGTGCGGCATGTGAAAGTGCGTGAAGGAGCGTGCGGCTGAACCCCTGTCGCCTCTCCTCATATCAACTGCTCTTGTTCTCTTTTTTTTCGGGCATAATATGGAACCTTAATTCATGTTCTTGGTGAAATATATAAAATAGAGAATCAGACAAGGCTGAGGTGACGGCATGATAAGCCTCTGAGTGGGGTATCATTGTACAGACCCCACTTCCATATGCGCGTGTTCTTCGCTGCCAGACATATTCCCCGATATAAATGGATATTTGGTATGGGAATTGCTTGAGAAGAGAAACTGTAGTTACCTGTGGAACCCATGGATTAAAAATGCACATTTGTCTCATCTCATCTCACGACATACAGACATGCATACAATTTCAAAGAAGCTAACGAAAAAAAATTCTGCCGGATTTGTGGCCCTTTACTCGCCCAAAATAAAATTAGCCCGGAGAACAGGAGCTTTAAAAGAACTCAATACCCTTGCAAAAGCGTCTCAGCTCTGCAAGGTGCACAGTTTTGCCCGCTTTCTTCGTCCTCTGTCCGCTTCCTTTTCAGCATTCAGACCTCGGATTCTGAAAAAAGTTATAGTGCGAACGAAAAGAGGCACTGCATCTTCGGGGATTTCGGGATAAGTCTTTTTCATGTGGAGCACCAAATCTGAAATCAAATACCCCCCTCTTCTGAAAGTTTCCCCGTGCCAGGCTTTGAACTCCTTCTCCAGTTTCTGCACCGCTTCTAGCCAAGAAGAACTGGGTTGAGTGAGCCCCCCCTTACAGCTTTTATCCAGCCAAGCGCAAGAAACAGGCTCACTCGTACTACCAAGCTTTGGATGGCTTTTCTTTAGCTTAAGAGCAATGAAGTCCGCAACTTTTTGCAAAGCTTCATTGTTCACGTCATCATCGGCAATGACATCTACTTCAACGGAATCGAGCAGATCAGTTTCATCCTCCTCTTCTTGGGTGTCATTTGAAAGAGTTGCTTCTGTAGGGAGGAAGTTGTAGGAAATGTCCAACAGGTTTCCTTCTGGATCACGAGAATCCGGAATTGTCTCAGCGTCATGTTGAACAGCCTCCTCATTAAGGAAGTAATCTTCTTTCACTTCAAGTACATTGGCCCCCTCGATACTGACTATATTCCTTCCACCTGTTAAGAGCAATGACCGGAATCTATGTCGTGCCGAGACTGGAGTTGGATTGACACAAGTTCGTCCGAGAGCCCTGAGTTGTCCAAAAAAGTTTTCTAGGCAGTCCTGATTGAGTCTGCTTGTCAAAATATATGTTGCTTTGTAATGATGTTGAACAAAACTAAAAAGTCCACGGAGCGAACTGATGGACGTCAAAATGCCTTTCTGAAAAGGCAAGAGACTTTTACGTCCTGAAACTCGCATGCTTTGACACAGGTTAAGCATCTCATCAAGAACTGCATCTTGGTTGGACAACTTCAATCCATATCCGGACTTTCCAGGCATATTATCTGTTGACTGTCGGCTATTGAAAACATCAAAATATGAATTCACTGTGTCAATAAAATCAGCAAGTTTGTCGTGCTGAGGGAGATAATGCCTGAGACCTTCTGCGACCGTGTGTGACATTAGTTCACAAGCAGGTCTCACTCTTTGTTTTTCAGTAGTCGACAAATTCAAATGCTTTGAAGATATTTTATGGCATATTTTTACATCCTCCTTTTCCAGAGACACTAGTTCCTCCAATGGCTGCTTGGTCAAGGTCGTTGCTAAAATACGATACCCTTGATCAACAAAATGATTGCGGACGAGTTTTAGAAGGTGAGGCGCATCAGCAAAAAAGAAGACAGGTTGGGCAGGATCACAAGTTCCTCACAAGGGTGGCAGCAATGGCTCTTTTCCATTGTTATGGTAAGCTGTCTCCATAGGGTCAAGAAACCCACAAGTTGTTGTCCATCTTGGAGTTAAAGTCATAAAAAATTGGCTGTTTCCAAGAGCAAAATAGCCCTCTTGCCATGGCAACCATCATTTGATTGCATGGCGCATACAAGCTGTCACAAGAGGAGTCATAGCACCATCTGGAGTCGATTTTCATCTCGTCAAAACTTAAGACGCACATTCTGTGGAGTTCGTCCATGCTGCACCCTCGATGTTCCATAAATTTCAGGACTTCTACTTGGATTGCAGGAAAACACTATGATTTTGCTGAACCAGGCTGCCAGAGTGGACAAAGCTGGGAGTGGGTGACGCAGATGTTCTTTAACGTATATGTATGCTTTTGGGGACAAAGCTCTGAAGCATACAGCCAGTCTCAACACCTTTGATTCCCATTCTTAGGGCCTTTTCCCTCCCTTCAGAAGATGAATTTGAGCAGCGGAGAAATGATCAGAGATGATCTCATTAGAGAGATATTTGGTTCGTGACTTTGATGCGTCATCCACCAACCTTTTCCTGAGAGTCTTCATTTCTTATTTCAACTTGGATTTTTCGGATTGGAGGATACGATACATCGATCTCAGTTTTGTAATTTGGCTGATTTTTGCTCGCAATTTTTTCCTGAGCTTTGGACAGGTTTGACATGGTATGACAGCCTGCTGCAGGTCATTACTACACTCCCGCTGTTCTTGTGGTTCAGCGGGATTTTGACTCCGAATGTCTACGTTGATCTCTCCCATGTCCGTGGTTTCACACGTGAGATTTCTAGATGGAAGTACGTCTTTTTTAAGATTCCGAACAACCTTAGTAGTTTGCGATGGCAGAAAATCATCACGGTCGAAGTGGTCAGAACAAATGAAAATCCTTGATCGAGCCATCAAATCTGCGCGACCGCAAGAACCTAGCCATTTTCTCCTAGAGTCAAGATCTTTCGGAACTCTGTGGAATGTTATGGGTGGGACCCTATTCCTCGAATTTACCCAAGTATAGCTACATCTCCGAACAATACAAGATTGGCCGCCGCTTTTGCCCATTGCCCATTTTTCCTCAATGCGCGATTCACTGTAGAGTGCTCTCAGGATTGACTGAGCATTGACGCATTCCGTATCCTTCCGTTTAACCTATGGTCAAGAAATACATTACTGTAGGCTCAGCGCGTGAAGCTAAGGTAGCAGAGGTCTAGGTCAGAGCGGCCCGAATACGAAACCCCCCGTGTTGTCAAATTCTGAGACACCCTGAATGAAAGAGCGAAAACTTTTAGAGAATCATCCACCAGCTTTCGTTGCAGGAAGGTAAGTGATGGAGACGGCTCAGATACCCCCCCCCTCATATGTCTGAGATACGTTGCGCGCGCATGGATTTTTCGCTTCACGTGCCTGCCCACTCTGGAGAGCCTTGCTAAAAACGGTCTTCTATGTAATTATTATCGAAATGTGGAACTGAAACTCTCAAAAATGTGTCAGAAAATTGAAGAATGTTTCAAGGTCCAGACCCCAGTGATCCAGAAGGAAGTAGTATCTCAGGTCCAACCAGGTAACAGGGCTTCCGTTGAGGGTGATCACCAAGAATCAAAACCAACGCGCTGAGTTCGGCACAGGTATTCAGCCAACAGGTATTCCGTACTGACTCGGTCGTCGCCCGGAATAATCAGGGCCGCGATAGTCACCGTGCTCTCAGCGTGACTATTGATAAGTTGGCTACTGCCCAGTTTAAAATCCCGGCTGGAAACAGCTATAATTTCCAGCTGGACTCCAGCTGTAATTTCGGACCCATTCCAACTGGGAAACAGCTGGAAAGTAGTAATCTCCAGATTTGTTCCTAATTGCTATATCACTAACTGAATGGGAATCTTTTTGTTGACTATTTTGGTCGGAGGTCCATATACAGGAACAGCTGATTTTTAACTGTAAATTTAGCTACATTTCAGTTGTAGGGTCCTTTTTATAAAAGTCCAACTGGAAAATTTCCAGCTGGAAACAGCTATTAAAACCAGCTGCATTCCAGTTGGAAAATTCCAGCTAAGAAACAACTGGTACCTAATATTTTCCAGCTTTTTGCCTGCTGGAAATGGTCCGAATTTACCGATTTGGCCCAGCTGGAATATTCTAGTTTTGATTTTAAACTGGGTGGGGACGAGCAATCCGATATGTCGGACCTCGTCATGCAACATCTAGGCGCCTGCCATCGCCCAGAGCATATTCTCTGCACGATGCTCTAAGAGCAGATCCTATAGGGAAATCGAACGGTAAACGACCTTGGCAATGGACTCTGAACATTGGGACTTGGAACGTGTTAACACTCGGCGGTAAGGGCCTGAACTCGGGGAGGTTAGGAGGAAACGACTAGATATAGTTGACCTGGCCTCAATCGCGAGGAAAGACACCGGTTCCGTCACCCTAGACCACGGATGTACCCTCGACTGAAGTGGGGTCGACTCGACCGTGTATAGCTGGATAGCTCGGGGGAGAGTGGGGATACCCATTAGTCCCCATATGACCTCCAGCGTCATTGAATGGAAGTGAAATGAGTGTGTCGCTCTGACCCGCCTCAGATTGGAGCGAGTCGGAGTTTCGGCCGTCGTCTAGGTCTACGGGAGAAACAGCGAGTCGGATTACGATGCGTTTTTGGAGGAGGTGGATGAAACTCTAGAGAGGAGATCGAGCGGCAACCGCGTTGTGCTGATGGGGGACTTTAATGCACGAGTTGGGAGAGACGAAGCTCCCTTGGGGTGGTGTAATCGATCGGTTTGACGAAGCTACGCCGAACAGGAGTGATAGGAAGTTGTTGGATTTCTGTGCTGGCAATGGCCTCATCATCACCAGCATCTTCTTTCAGCACAAGGATCTCCACAAGTTTACCTTTCACAGGGGGTCTGATAGTCGGACTGGTATTGTGTGCCAACAATCGCTGATCGTTTCGGCGAACCTATGGGGCCTCTCGACGGATACGAATGTCACGTGTGAATGTCCGTCTTGGAGGAAAAGTGATGCGGACGTTGCCTCCAGTGACAACTGGGCAAGTTGGTAGCGTCTCAAGGGTTCCCCGGTTCGGGAAGAAACCCACCATCCACACGGACAGGGTTTATGAAAACTATTTAATCACAAAATCAAGAACCAAAAGGAATGTAAAACTGCGTAAATATTGCATACTTTGAGCATATACTGAAATATAGATATCAGCGGCATTAGATAGAACGACCAGAGTGTTAAAATAGTAACTCCTCAGAAAATGCTGATGATCTTAAGTGTCACCCCCTGGATCTGCTTATTTCGTTCAAGTTTTTGCTTTAACAGGGCTAGTTTTTTCGTATTACAACCGAACTACCTGAAATAAAACGATGTAATCATGAGCTATATAATCTTCAGATATAATTAAGCACAGTTTCATGCTTCTTTTGCTCTCGTATTTGAATAAGCCAGGCCTTGGGTAGAATAATGGTAATATATTATGTTAGTCTCACAAAATGAATAACTTTCCGTTTATACCATCATCGATGGGGATATATCCACGAACTGAACATTTTCTCTTACCCCAGGTCCTGCTCCTTCTCATGATAAGACGCTCTCTAGGCTTGGAAAGGGCGTGACTAACATAACATGATAATATGACAAATATAACCAGTCAATAAACTTCTCTAGGTCTATGGATGTCCATCAACACGTAAAGGTATTGTGGCAAAGTATCTCCAATCGATCTACAGGGTATCCGTAAATGATTTGTCCGATTTTGATGTTTTTTTACTCCGACTTTGTTTAAGTAGCTGCTTTGAAGTTATATGTAAGATGAACTCTGAAATTTTGAATTTGACGCTAGATTGCAAGTTATGCATTCTGCCCGCTGGGCAGAGCTACATTCGTCGGTACGGCAAAATGATGTCCGGGCCGGAGAAAGCGTTCTGTGTCTTGGCCTTTCATGAGACAAAATCTGTTGTTACAGTGTAGAGACAGATTCGACGGAAGTATGGGAAGGCTCCTCCAAGCCAGCCATCAATTCGTGCTTGGTACGATCGATTCGTTAGCGATGGCTGTGTGTGTAAACTTGGAGGCCCTATGGAATGGTCTCCAAGATCGCCTGATTTGACGCCACTGGATTTCTTTTTGTGGGGTTTTATGAAGAACAATGTCTACGTCCCTCCGCTGCTAACAACACTGGAGGAGTTGAAGATACGGACCAGAGAGGCCTGTGCTAAAATTGACCATCAAAAGCACCGCGACGTGTGGCAAGAGATTGAATATTGGTACGATGTGGTTCGAGTTACTCGTGGCGCTCACATTGAACTTGATTAATGACTTTGTGTACGTCAATAAAAATGGTTAAAATTGTTCTTTCAGTTGATGTGTTTCATAAATGTAGCTTGAAGTAACGCTGAATAATAAAATATCCAAATCGGAAAAATCATTTACGGACACCCTGTATTGCGATTCCCAGCCACTCATCTCAGTTAAAAACAAAGGCAACTCGAAAAAGACGAAGAAAATAAAATGTGAAAGACAAAAGCAGTGGTCGGCAACTGAATTTCACTGGGGGCCGGATGACAAATTGCTGCACGTTCGCGGGCCAACACCAATCAAGTGTCATTAAAATTTTAATTTTGATGAATATCTAATGTCAAACGTCCAGCCGAACGTCGACTGTCAGACCGTGATGTGCGATAGCTGGGTCTTCGCGGGCCAGTGGAAGAGCTTCTGCGGGCCGGATCTGGCCCGCGGGCCACCAGTTGCCGCCCAAATATACTGGTTTAGAAAGTTCTATGAAAGAATGCCATTGCAGCGTGAGGACTGAGGAGGACCTGGAATTGCTCGCCCTATTCGCCCGGCTAGGGAATTTTTTGAAATCGAAGAGATGATTCCACAAAGTATTGATCAGGTTGATCACCGATACGCATTTGACATTCATGAAAACATAGCCTTCATCTGCATCGCGAGGGGGAAGGAGGTAAGGGAAGATGCATAAATGTGGACTGGATTAGAGAGTATAGGATGAGGAATGAACTCGACGTACCATAGTGGAGGTTTTCATATTCCCTGCCACGTAGACGATGGCATTGTATGGGGGTGGCCACTGGGAGCATGAATGCATACATGCAGGTCACGGCCGATGGCAGCATCAGATACAGTGGATTCACATGCACCGCATTTGCCTACCCCCATGGGGAAATGAAAATGAAGTTGTGGAGAGAGAACACTCTCAACCGATATTAATATCTATCGAGTTGGTGGCCCCAGCACACACAAGCCTTCGGTGTTCGACGGTAGACGTATCAATAACTCTAACGACTTTCATCATGGGATATCGTATCCTCGCGCATTCCACGCTAGTTGCTCTTATATAATGCGGTACAATTGCTTATGTAGTCACGGTCTTTCGACGGCATGAAAACACTTGGGGTTAGAAGCATTAAATTAATATACAAGATGTTCATAAAATGACGCAACCGAGTGAAAACGTAGTAAAACTTGTGGCTGAACGGATTTCCACGAAATCGGAGATCGTAACTCTGGGCAACATGGAATTTTTGCAATTTTTAATGGATAGCTAACGCGAGGCGGCCTGAAATCACCTGCCTTTTCACAAATGTACAACACATCTTGTTACTGGTCAGGGTAGGAAAGTTGGAGTCGTCACCATCCGAACAGACGAAATCGCTCTTGCGATTACCTAGTTTAATGGCAGTAATGACTTGCTGTAATGGAAATAATGACCTGCTTAAATGGCAGTAATCACCTGCTATTTCATAAATGTATTGAACGCGATTGCCATAAGGCGGAGAATGCAGTTGAAACAGGGCACTGCCAACCGCGAGTGCTGACGACTCTAGTCAAGCGCCTTCGACGAACTGAACGCATTCGGGGGGGAACAACGACGATAGTCGCCCAAGATGGACGATGGCCTAAGATGCCCCAAACCTACAGGTTTATAATGAAATGTGGTACTGAAACTCCAAAAAACGTGTAGGAAAATTGAGGAAATTCTCAAGGTAATTGCATCGCCCTAGGAAAAAAGAAAGCGACGCCATCGATAACGTCATTTCACCATTGAGCAAGCTGATGCACGGATATGAATTACCCTACGTCGATGAAGCCCTCGAAAAACTCGTTGAAATTGCCTTGGGAGATTTTATCTTAGCACTGCCTTGCCGTTAGGCACCGAAAAACAGCCACTCGAGGCGAACGGACATTTAGTCCACGGTTCCTCGGTCTGCCATTGACGTCTCTACCGAGGGAACTTAGCCCTAAACTGGAAAAAGGTTCCCCGGAATTCCGCCCAATTCAGCAAGGCCGTGGACCGCTATCGCAGTCGAAGCCTCCGCTGCGTGCGTGGAAGCCATGACAGCATCTACCCTTCCCATCCCTATTTCCACCCGAGTTCCATGTCGGATCGACATACGAGGTTATCTGTGCCACACGGGATTCATCGGAATCATCTTCCCAGCTTTCATCTTCATTAGAGGCGAGACTAATGTTTAGGGGCAAATAAATTAGAAAATTATTTAGGGAAACTAATTTGCTTTATTGGATTCAAATGTTCCCCGGAAGAAAAAGTGGTTTATGTACGGGCTACTGTTTGGGAAGACGAGCTTCTTTTCGTCCAAGATTCAGGAATCTGTTTCGAAAATGAGAAGAATAAGAATGAGGAAGTGTCCGCATTTATTACTACCTATCTCGTATAATGAGGCTAGGCGAAACACTGTGGGAAATGGTAGCACCATAACTCCATCTAGTAGTCTAAAACGGAACTTTACATCCCACAAATAACCCTTGCAAATGGTGTTTCACTCTCATCTATATCTTTTCTTCTGTTTAACCCTGAAAAAGGTCAAAACCTGAATTCTGGTCGGTTACATCCGATTCCTATGAAGAACTATCTCTTTGGGGATAAATATGCCGTCTCAAAAAAAAATAAAATATTGAATAAAATAAATAAATAAATAAATAAATAAATAAAATAAAAAATATATATATATATGTATGTATATATGTATTCCTTCTCTTGATAGCCTATTCGAAAAAAAATCTGAGATAGTTAATAATTGGTCTCATACGTAGGGACCCTTTCTTCTTTCGCTGAAGATGGTCGTTCGAGGGTTTTACAAAAGTGAGAAACTGGCTCGTCTTCAGGGTGGATCACGAGTCCCATGTCGTTTAGAGCCTACCCTGTATGTCATACATCGACGACTTATTACTGCTGCATATCGCGGGCTGCCACCGATGGAAAGTAAAAAAGAGCAAAGCAAACACTGTTCTTGATTAAAGCGTTAAGAGCCAACTAAGTATTACAATAGATTGAAGTGTTATGAGCTGGGCAAAGACAGACGAATGGTGGCCGTGTTGGAAACCATTTTATGGCCCGTTACGGGAGTTAAGATGAAGACGAAGAGTCTCGCAACTCCATTTATTTAACGACCATTTATTGCACAAGGTGCAATAAATGGTCGAGGACATTTGAGCCTACTAGATAAGATAATGTCGATTATGTCTGCATGTCTCATCCCCACACCCCAGCCTCATGCAGCCGATGCATTCGGAACCGGGAAGAACTTCGTATCTCTGTTCTTGTGAAAGTGAGACTTCGCAGTCGCCACGGGCATGCCTCTGCGACATCGCCGATTCCAAGGTAGCGGGAGCGAATTGTCCAAGCATCCTGAAGATGGGCCGCCGCGACGAAGAGTCACCCTTAAGGATATGTGGGACGATTTGAATCGGAGTCGTCAGACGCTTTCTACTTTGATTCGAGAGGATTTGGAAAATAATTATTTATACGAGGCTGCTTGGAATAAGGCCGAGGGTGTTTACAATCGAAAAGTCGAAGAGGGGAAGGTTCCAGAAGATTTGCCCGACGATTGGAAGTGCGTTTTCAAAGCCCTCATCGCCTACACTTTTGAGGAACCGAAGATGTACGAAGATTTCAAGAAGAAAACCAAAGATGCCTCGAAAGGAAAAGGTCCGAGACTCTACTATGACAGTCTGGAGAAGTCGCTGGGTTCCATTCAGATCCCATTCCTCGACCCGGAAAATTTTCCTTGGAACCTTTTCTCCACCTGGAAACCTTTCGGTCCCGTGACCCTTTATCGAGGCGAAGGCCACAAATTCCATGGAAAAGAAGGCGAAGAGTTCTACTTCAACCAGGTCGTCTCCACCTCCAAGAGCATGGAAGTTGCCTCGAGAGTTCACAGCCCGAACATGCTCACCATCGAAGGCGTCACCTGGGCCGCTCCGCTCTATCTCTTCTCTGCTGCAGAAGAGGAATTGGAACTCGTGCTCATGCCGAACTTACTGTACCGCGTCGAGCACGTCAAGAAGGGGAGGACTGTTACACATGTCAAACTTCTTGCATTGGATTTTCAATGTTGAGTAGCAGAAGTGCCTATTTCGGACTTGTAAAAGTGACAGATCTGTCAGTCGCATCTTTTGGAGGACATTCTAGACTCGGATGGTATCCTGCGATAGTTTAGAACTGTTCCTTCTTCTACTCATTATTTATATTATTGTTCCTATTTCTAATTCAATATACTAGGGGTTTTGGAGGAGATTGTCCGGCAAATATGAATATGAAGTAATATGAAAACCAATTTTCAATGGATTTCTCTTTCTTCAAACTCTCGAACTTCAAACAATGTCTCGAAGACCACGATTCACCCTTATAGGCCTAATTGGGCCTATAAGGGTGAATCGTGGTCTTCGAGACATCTGTTTGAGGACGTGTAACGTTAGGCCAATCGCAGGCCTATTCATACTATCACGAACCATTTCAGAGAAGACGTGTAACGTTAGACCGATTTGAGGCCTGTTTCGTGTTTCATGAATAATTTCAGTGCAGACGTGTAACGTTAGGCCTATCTGGAGTTCCTCGAACCATCTAGGATAGTCTGAGGAGAGAATCCCTCCACGATGCATGAAATCTATGGCACGCGTCATCTTGTTACTACCGGGATACCCAGATAAGATATCTATATATCCCACCACATCGATCAATCACTGCTAACCACCGCTTCATTCTCAGCTCATCTCTTGAACTCGGCACAAAAATGTCTCATGCATTAAGAAACAGAATATCCAGACCACAAAATGGCGGTTGAAACAGTCTTGAATCTGGCATAATTTCGGCACGACATCCGGCAACACTGGCAGACGGGACCGGAACCAGCACTCTAAGCTTAAATGAACGACAGCTAATTTCACTTTTTTGGGCGAAATGGTGCATCGCAAAAGGCCACTTTTCATCATCTACGAGTCAATATCTTTGCTAGTCTCGTTCCTCTGAAACCCCCCCCCCCCCTCCCAGGAGTGGCTACCCGGGGCGGGGGGGGGGAAGGAATGGAATTCACATCCTCCAAAAACGAGATTCAGCGTTCTTCACAACTCCGGGGAGATGAAGCTTCAAATAAGTTGGACCGATTCTGTGTTGAGAGAGGAAGAATATGCCTAATTTCGTTTCTGTTGATGCTCTCAGAGAGGAATACGAGGAGGATGAATTTTGCAACTGGAGGGGGTTGAAGAAAGATAGGAGGCGCTACCAAAGCCTATTGATGATTGTGCCATTCTTTAGGAATCATTCCACAATTTTCAAGGAGGAGAGATTCAACCCCAATTAAAGGTGATGTCGCTAGAAAAAAAAAAATCCCGCCGCTGCCAAAACTGACTTCACTCATTAAGGAAGACGTCTCCATACCAATCTGCCAATTCTCTGGCCAACAGTCGGGTATCGAGAATGAAAGGCTGATCTATTCACGCTGTTTCGTCTACATTTTTAATGCAAAACGCCATGATCCATGTCCATGTCTGTAATTCTTTGTATCCCCTTTCGTGACCAAAATGGAGGGGAAAAGAATTCCAGTAGGCAATACATCGACGTAGAAGTCCCAAGTAGGCACTGCACGACGATGAATTCACTACTGCGCGGTCTATCGAATCCTTAGAACGTAAACCAGGTACCGCGGAAAGGCTTCTCAAGAGGCAAATGGTCATTCTTTGGATGAAAAGGCTTGGGAAGTACTAGGAGAGAGTGTAATTGCAGTGGGAAAAGGGGGAAGACATGGAATCGCTCGCTTTTTCCGCCCATTCGGGAAATTTGGAGAAGTCGAAGAGATGATCCCCCAGAGTGTTGATCATCAGGTTGATCACCGCCACGCAGATCACGTTCATGACGAACCCGGTCTTCATCTGCACGGCGAGGAATCCCATTGGATGGGAAATTTTCCGTCCGTGAACGGAAGATAACGATGGAAAAGTAATAACGTGCCATGGTAGGGATCTTCATCTGGGTGGCCTCGTAGACTATAGCGTTAGGAGGGGCAGCTGATGGGAGCATGAAAGCGTACGAGCAGGCCACAGTCGATGGCAACATCAGATACAGGGGATTCACCTTCACCACGCTTGACTGCCCCCAAGAGGGAACGAGTAAAAATGAGAATGCACTGGGGAGATGGATTAAGCTATGCGCCTTTCTTACAGATTTTTAATTCAAATTTGTTCTGCATCGAGCAGAAGAGGTATTTTCCCGAAGCATGTAATTCTAACGAGGTTTTTTACGGGACGGAAGTGGTAACATACGAGCTGAGCAAGAACTGGCAAGATGATGGTGGCAGCGGCCGCGTTGTTGACCACTTCCGTTATCATGGCCGACATGAGAGTGACGATGAAGACGAGGAGTGCTGGTGACAAGGAATCCAGGCTTCGCATCTGCTGACCCAGCCAATAGGACAAGCAGGACTTCTCTGAGGCCTTGGCTATCGCGAATCCCCCGCCGAAGAGGAGCACCACTCCCCAGGGGATCTTCTCGTGGAGGATCCTCCAGTGGAGAAGGGCCGGGCTCGACTGCGACGGTGCATCTAAAAGGGGGGGATTCTTCATCGGGACATACATTCAGTGGCAGCTCTTGGTTCATCTATGGAGAAGGGGTAAGCCGTGCCCTCCTTGCCTACCGCCTCTCCATAGACGTACAACTAGCGCTAAATATCACTAGCCGCCACTGCATACCTTATTCATTAAAATTCCATAGGAGGCACCAGAAAAAGGACAAGTGTTGCTTCGTAGCTCGTACAAACAGGAAGTGAAAAAAATTAAGGAACTTTACTTGACTAAAGCTCGAACTCGAGCTATACTTGAACTGTATGCCGTGAACTCTCTCACCTCACGGATTTTTGCAACGCCAGTCCGTTACGTCTGAGGCGCGTGACGTGCATCTATCTTACCACACCTGAAGGGCAAAACACTTCGGCGTATGCTTTCGTATGTAGGAGAAAATCAGCCAAGTGCGCCATCGTGCGCTTTCGTGAATTTCTTGACGGATTCATTCAACAAGTGATATTTCACAAACGTTCGTAGATATTTACTCTAAGTAGCTTTGTTGCACGGCCGACTACTTGATTTGCATTTCGGGGGAAGACTGCTACTACGTTACAAGTGAGAAGATGATGGATATCCATTAATTTATTCGGAAAGGATGATGCAATTGCGTTCCAATTTTCCGCTCATTCCCAAATAGCCAAATCATACGTATCACTTTCGCGAATCCATGAAAGAGAGAAGCTTAGGCAGGACGGTCCCGCCTACCAGATGATTCCCGGAAGCACCAGAAGTTGGGCTTCGCGGGGACGAGAAAGAAGGCGAAGCCGATGAGAATCGCAGCGGTTCCACCTCCGATGTCCGAATCCCTATTCATTGTTGGAATGTAAACAGATGGAACACGAAGGGGAAGGAGGGGAAGGAGAAAGGGGAACGGAATCAGAAGAGAGCGTACCGGTCTCGACCGATGAAACTGGCCCATCCTGGGATGAACTGGGGTTCCTGGAAGAACCAGAGGAGAACGAGAGCGACGAAGAGGGCGAGGGTCACTAATTCGCGGAAGGACATGGATCCGAGATCCGCGTATTTCTTGGCGATCACCCTGCGAGCAGCCTCTTCCGCGGCTTCGCTTTCACCAGGCACGCTACTCTCTGGGTCTTTCCGATGTTTCCTCCATCTGCACGTATGGGATCCGGTCCCGAAGACCATCGAACGGAGAAAAGTCGATCCCGTCGAACGCACCCAAACTCACCGGGCAAAGCGGACGACGCATTGGAGCCAGTTCCAGGCGATGAAGACATTAATGAGCATGCCAGGGACGTTAAAGGCCATCCACGTCGCGTAATTCAGTCCTGCATCAGACCCGTACAGCCTGGAAATCCGAGCAGATTACTCTTTCGTCCCCCCTTCAATCCAGAGCACGGTGACGACGAACGACGGACGCTCGACCGTCGTTCATTGTCACCGTGCACACGAAACCCACGAGTCCATACAGACACCGAACGAATGAGAATCGAGACGTAAAGAAAGCCACATACTTGTCGACGAGAGCCTTAAATACGAGATTCGTCGGCGAACCGACGAGGCTCCCAGTCCCTCCCACGAGCGACGAATAACCCACGGCCAAGAGGATCTGGACCCTGGCCTCTCGGTAGCCTTCTTTCGTCTCCTCGCATCTCCCCTCTTCACAGCTAGATGAAACGAGCATCGCAGACGAGTGGGTATCCCCCAGAAACGTTATCATCAGTGAAAACGGAAGAAAGCAAGGACGATGAAAGAGGTGCTCTAACTCTCGTTCGACCATGGCGCCAGGCGTTCCGGATGCGACGGACGCGAGCCGCTCCTGCAGGTGGACGCGTCGCCCTTCCCCTCTCCACGGAGCATTCGCTGCCTCGATCCTCGGGTCGCTCTCTCGCCTCTGCCAGATGCGTTCCATCTGTCGATGTTTGCTCTCATCGTCAGGAAGAGTTCAAGACGTCATACCTCGACGCGATAGAGTTGGAGGAGAACGGCTTCGACGTTGGGGATCATCATGGCCGTGGCAGCCGCGTTGGGAACCCACATGGACAGGAACATCGTCGTCAGCATCATCCCCAGCATCAACCTGCCGCGTAACGAAAGTTACCATAAGAAATATGCTCATGTTATTCGTTTATGCCTCCTCAACGGTTATCGTCATCGGGAGTCAATTCGCGGAGATGTGAAAATAAAACTCGAATCGTCAGAGACCGAAGAAAGACAGAAGGTAAGGAAAACGGACCGTTTCTGGGAGACTCCGACCAAGAGGAGGACCTTGAGTGCGATCCTCTGGTGAAGATTGCAGCGTTCGATTGCGATGGCGACCGTGAGACCCCCTGCGCAGGCGCAGACCTCCTGCAGTCAGTTCTCGCCTCCGCAGCGAATGCGAACGAGGGAGAAAACGTACCTACGAACACCATGGAAGTGTCCTTGAGGAACGACGCGCAGACTTCGGAGGCGCCGAGGACCCCGAGGAGAGGAAAGAGGAAGACTGGGATGAGGGACGCGATGGGCAAGGGAATGGCTTCTGTCGTCCAGAATGCCGCCACGATGAGGACGACGTATGCGCACCTTCCCTCCATCTGCGAGTGGAATCCGCTGTGATTCATCAACTTCTTTCGATAATAAGCACGCGGCACCGTACCTTCTGCTAAGCTTCATCGGTACGCATACATTCTCGTCGTATCAACCGACAGTTAACTACTGTATATTTTCCTTCACCCTAAAGAAACTTCGCATACACATTAGTGAACGAATGGGCAATCCTGTTTGATGATTTAGTAGAACCAATTCTTTCTCAATTCCCATGAAAAAATCCGTGATCATAATCATCGGCTCAATGGGAATCTGAATCGGCTTCGGACAGAGGATGTAACGCAATGCTGCGATCGGAACGGCTAAGGTTCCAGAGCAGCATGAGAGAAAATACATGGGGCAGTCAAATGAAAACGGGACATGAGGCGAATCGCCTCTTTGCTGCAAATCGGTAGAAATGATCCGTACATCATTTCTCTACATAGTCTCCCCCCTCGTCGATGCACTTGCAAGTGCCCTCATTCAAGAGGAGAAGGGCGTCGGTCGCTAGCGAATCCACTCCTGCACCGCCTCTTCAACCTCGTCGTCTGTATTAAACTTTCGTCCACCGAGAGCCTCTTTTAGGGGTCCGAACAGGTGAAAGTGACTCGGTGCGAATTCAGGGTTATTGGGTGGACTGTTCGAGCACCTGGAAACCGAGCCTCGCGATGGTGTCTTTTGTTTTCTGTGCCGTATGCGGGCGGGCATCATCGTGCTGCAGAAGGACTCCTTTCTTCGGCATGCCACGAGGTTTTGTTCTGATTGATGACTTCAGCTTTTCGCCGAGAAGCGAGGAGTACGCCTGACTGTCGACAGTAAAGCTCAGCTTGAGGAAATCGGCAACGTTTACCCCTCGTGCGTCCCAGCATACGGTCAACATGATCTTCCTCGCCGACGCTTTGAACTTCTCGGGTGGTGACGAGCTGGTGCGGCGCCGTTCCATGCTTTTCCGCTTCGCCTCAGGTGTGCAATGGTGCACCCAGGATTCATCGCCCGTGACGATTCTTCCATGGAAGTCATCACCCTCTCTTTCGAAACGGGACTGCGATGACTGTGCAGTCTTTGCAACTTCAGTTCTTCGGTCGGCCGAATGCCCGAGGCTCTTCCTTGGTGCATTTCATTTTCGCTTTCAATTTTTTCTTCCTCATCGCTGTGCAGTTGCGTCTCGTAGCAGCAGTCGTTCGAGTCTATGGGGCAGAGCTGGAAATCTTAGTAATAAGGCAAGGCCCCAGCGAACGGATTCGATGTAGGAGAGAAGCAGCAATCGAGAATGTCCTGTTTTTCATTTGACTGCCCCTCGTACAAGATACGAAAAAGAAATTTCACTATCTGCCTATGACAATATGGCATCTGGTAAAAAGAGTCTCTGTTAGAAAGCATTTATACCAGTTCCAACTGTTTTGCGTATAAATATTCCTTGTTTAGGACACTCACAACTTTCCATGAACGTGACCAGGAACCAGATTCTCTCATAACAGATTTCTTGCTTCGGTGACCTGGTCACTTCTAGGCGGCCTGCTGCCAGATGAAACCGCGCTGCATCCAAGACTATTCCCATCGCTATCTCGATCAGGCCCAGAGTGGCAAAATCAATGGGACCTACCTTTCCGATGCAACTCATGGTAAAGGTTATTACCGCATAGTGGTACTCCCCAGGGCTTTGAAGCAATTTCTTTCCGCTTACTGGAAATATTACATATTAGGACAACCTCATTACCCAAATATGACCTTCGAATATGGAGTTAATATTCCTATCTCGAGGAGTAATCGGTGGATCGTAGTCCTCAGAGCATACGGGATTCCAGTTTAGGAGAGCGGGAGAGAGAGACTCACCACCCGCTGTTCGGGGACGAAGAGAAAAGGGAGAGCCAAAAGCGGGACGAGGATCACGACCCAGGTCCTCCAGAAGGGGTGGATGTGGGATGTCCACTTCGCTTTCTCGACTGCCTCTGGCACCATCGCGACTGCCTCTGGATGTCGTGGAGCTGCCGGTTGCAACATCCGTTCACCCCGCGATCGATCGATGGAGGAAATAATACCCGTGGAATGAGAGGTATTCCTCGACTTTTATTCCTCTTCTACCTGGTTTTGAGCTTCCGTCGCTCTCGTCTTCTCCCTACGTCATATCACAACTAGACCCAACGGCCGAATGCCACGTACGAGTATCTCCTCCCCGTGCTTCATGCGACCCTCGAACGAAGTGTGAATGATAAACGCGCTCGTGACCGCGTCCTCCATTCGGCGAAGGCCGGAGACGCGAGGGATTTCAGTCGTGATCCTCCACGTGCCGCGCTTTCCCGTCTTCCCGCATTCTCCATTTCCCTCTTTCGCTCTCGATCGGGTGACGACGTCCCGGTGGCAAGATCTCGTCGACTGTAGTCGGTCGTTCGATCAAAGAAGAAAGAGAAAACCGCGTCACCTGACGAAACGGGAACAAGTGGAACCGTATGAAGTAAAATCATGGCCACCTGGAACATCGATTTTCTTTCCTTCGTCAACACGAAAATGAAACCAACACACCCAGAAACGAAGTCATTCGAAGGATGAATAACTTGATAAAGTGGGCAGCGAGGGATGAAATGAAATGAGAAATGAAAAGAGGAATCAGGAAAGGCATTCCTGATTATTCATTTTGTTTCTGTGCTCGAGAACTGCTTCTAAGTACTTATTATGTGTTCATGAGCTCACAGGGTTTATGAGAATCTCATCGTTTTCTGGTAATAATACGGGATCGCCAAAATCAGAGCATTCATTCGATCCAATATGGTGAATGACAGCTCCATCACAGATCATGTACAGTGGACTCATCATGATGATTCAAGGGACCAGACAACTTCATTCTACAGGGTGAGGCAAAAAAATCTCGGCGCTTTCTGAACATTTCAGGCGGATCTGGAACTACTCACTCGCGCTGCGGATCCTCCAAAAAAAAAGACTGATAATGCTTCCCCCCCCCCCCCCCCATAGACGACCAGCCAAGGACTCGAAAAATACTTAGAAATGATCGACGGTGGCGTGGAGTGTTGCAAGCAGGCATCCGTGCTGGGTCGAATCCATGGGTGTTGCGCTGTCACGCCTGGGTCGATGCCAAGTCGTACTCGACGCCGTTCGTGAGATAGGTCCAAAAGGTCAATCATGTAATGAAAGCAATGAAGGGTTTGGAAATATTTATCGAAAATTCAACATACAACTAGAGAGTACCAGCCCAGATACAGATCTGGCATTCCCTGCACCACTGGAATTATTATGGACGCGCCTTCGGCGCTCTGCGATCTAAGGCATCTGTTTTCGATGCTCACCCCTACTAATGCGGTCAAACTCCTTTGTTCATGGGTTCAATTCTTGCACCTTAAAGTAAAGGTGTTAAAGAACATTATAAATGACGCCATGTCATTTGTAGCATAAGGATCACCAATTAACATCATGTCTAGAACATGGTTAGAATTAGCGTCACTCAGTCAGTCAGTCACCATCGTCTATATATATTAGATGTCGTAGGGTTTGGTGAAATTCAGGGGATTTCGAATTTCCCTAGGGAGTGACAGAATTTCGCTAAACCCGCAGGTTTAGCGAGATCTTTTCGAAATCCTCCATATGTCACCTTCTCCTAGGGGGATTACAAATCACCCAGATTAACTGCCAATGTGTCATCATTTTGTTTACCTCTAGGGAGAAAGGGAATCAAAGAAACATTCGGGGGAAATGGAATTTCTTTTCGGTCCATGAAAATTAAGAAAAAAATCCACGTCAATAATATTCGAAGCGGAATCCATTTACAATATACTTGTCTTATTTTGGGAGGTCGCATGGCTTTCCCCCATGACACTAAGATGAGCATGTTATGCCTAGTTTTTTTTTTTTAAATACCAGGATCTGTCGGTGCGGCAAGACTTGTTGCACTTGCGGATGGATTCTGCACCCCCACTGACGTAGCTTGTTTCTGTCCTCAAAGCCTTCGTCGAGAACACCGTCATGTCATTAGGCACCTCCACGGCTTGCTCGTCAGTTGCCTTTACTAACTGTTCTGGGAGGAAGAGCGAGCCAATCACTCCAGCGTGAGTCCCCCAAAAACACCTTGCCGCCTTCTTGCCTTACCACTCTCTCCCGCAGGTTCCGGCGATATGTATTACTTCTGTCTGTTCTTAGGATGCAGAGCAGTACGCGGTCGTCAGTTTAACAACTCTCTCTTCGTTAGTGGCAGGCAGAAGCAGTCGCGGCATTCTCACCGATAGCTAACTCGTCATTCTTCAGCCTTAAATAATCCGTCAACACAAACGAAAGGAGAATTGCCCTCGGCGGGACAAGCTGTGGGAAGGGCAATTTTCGATTCAAGGAGATATGTAATTTCCCCGGGTGGATTGACATTGACACAACTTTGATAGGATTTCAAATTCTGTCTCTCCCTAGGGAGATTCGAAATCCCCCTTGAATTCCACAAAACCGTTCGACATATACAGTAAATTCACCGCGTCCTAACCATTCAACCTTGAAATAAATAATAGCTGTTATTGATTCGGCGTAGGCCTATATGAAAAGGCCTGGACAATTAACCATGTTCTCGATCGTTCGTGCGTCCGCGTCGCGTGGAGATGGGAGGAGAGTATGTGGAGGATGCCAGATGCACATTTTACGCGTACGCCAAGCAACCCAGTCTACGCGGCCGGGAGCAGCCGCTCTCCCCCCATTGTCTTCTAAGGATCCGTCAGCCGCTAGGGCTGGAAGGGATGTGGATGTTATAGCGGAAGACGGGCACCTCCAAAGACCTTATACTAAGAAGACTGGACACTGCGCGAAAGCGAGGTAACCGCAATGGCGGTCTATGCCCTGGTGGTTGGCCTTCGAACTAACGTCAACGTTTCTTGGAGCAGAGCGCTAGTGTCTCTTGAACGAATTCGCGCCCGAAGTCTGACGCCATTTCTATTGCGCGTGACTGATTGACATGGCTAGCGGAAGACCATGGAGAGGAGTTGGGAAAAAAAATGTTCGGAGAATCTCCCGGAGGGGTCTTGAATTCTGGAATTCAGACAGAATTGCAAGACGATGCATGCTGCGTAGGTTACCTATGTAGCAAGGAATCAGTTTTTTTTTTAATTTACGAACTGCATAATTTTCATGAACTGGAGATTGCTGAATCACAATGGCAATATCTCCTATTGCCAAAAACATTTTGGCTTAGCTGCCAGCAACAATGTGTGCGAGTAGTAGCCAGCTGGACCACAAGAACACAAGCCTAAAGAAAGGCTGTAAATCCAAAGCAAAGCTGCAAGATAATTATCCACAGTCTATTTTTGTCCCTTCAAAATTGAAGTCATCCCATTCTAGCAGGCCTGTCAATCCGAGACGCGAAAATGTTGACCTTTTCGTTTGGGTCATTGAGGTTACTCAACATTTTACTTCATCCGCCTGTTACATTATGTAAAGCCATGACCATAGCCCTAGTGCAACGCCCTAGGAGAACACATGCGCGTGTCTTTCCGGTTCCTTGAAAAACCGATGCAACGGAACATTTCCATCCATTTGGCCCAATTTCTCCTGGCATGGTGCATAGGCGCAACACTTGGATCCAGAAGCAGCCACTTTTCATGCGACATTCCAATCCAATGATCCCATTGGTCAGCTCTGCGTAGTTCCGGGGCCCACCACCAGGGCAGAAGGTTTTCCCGACATCAAAGGCGCCGCCACAGAGTGTCCAGTCTTAGTATAAAGTCTTTGGGCACCCCGATTCAGGCGGAAAGTTTTGCGCGTGCGCATTGGGTCGTGTTGTCCGGTTGCTGTGGACACTGCGGACAGACGGAATGAAAAAAAAAAGAAGGAAAGAAAAAAGGGGACAGATCGACCGCAATATCTGCCATTTCCCCATAGTACCATGGGAATGTCAGATAAAGAAATAAGCCAGTGCAGAATCATTCAACGTGCTTCAAATGTCCCAAGATTTCAGACATGAACTCACGCTGAATAAGAATGGAACTGGAAAAGTATTATGGAAGAGGGGGTCGCAGAACTCATATTTCACGACGGAAAATGAGGAATACCTAAATTATTAGGTATCACGAATGCAACTCTGTTTCTTTCGCTGAAAATCGTTTTTTTTTTATTTTCAGAATGCAAAAATACAATACTGCACGTCCGTGACTACTGCTGTCCTGAAGGTGGAAAGATAACATCTCGACATCTCATAAAAGTCTGATGCAAGTACTGAATGATACAAAGTGCTTTATGACTTCTGTCTATGAAGTTCTTCTTAAAAACACGAGGGGTTCGGAAGAAGGAATAAGAGATCAGATAATAAATGAAAAGGCCTTTGAGGTTGCTAGTAGAGAGTATAGTTGCAATAAGAGGAGGGGGAGGAGCTTGAATTCCTGACCGCGTCTGCCCAGTCGGGGAATTTGGAGAAGTCGAAGAGATAATCCCCCAACGTGTTGATCATCAGGTTGATTACCCCCACACATATTACGTTCATGACGAACCCGGCCTTCATCTGTGTCGCAGGTGACAATGAGAAATCGTCGGGTCAAAAAGGCGGGATAGGGAAGTGCCTCGACGTACCATGGTGGAGGTCTTCATCTGGGTGGCCTCGAAGACGATGGCATTGTATGGAGTGGCCACTGGGAGCATGAAGGCATACGAACAGGCCACGGTCGCTGGCAGCATCAGGTACAGAGGATTCACCCTCACCACATTTGCCTACACTCATAGGGGAACGAGGGACAAGGCAGTCGAAGAGGATCCAGATCTTAATCTTTAAAAAATAGCTGGCTTTATTTTTGAACATATGAAGAAAACTTGTCGGAAAAAAAAACAGCCATTCCATTCGATGATGGCATAGGGCATGAATAGCAGGCTGGATATCTTAGTGGATGGAAATGGCATCATACCAGCTGAGCAAAGACGGGTAGGAGGATGCTAGCAGTAGCTGTATTGGAAGCCACTTCCGTTATCATGGCTGTCATAAGAGTGATGATGAAAACGAGAACGGACGGGGACAAGAATCTTAGGTTTCCCATCTGCTGGCCCAGCCAGTACGACATGCAGGATACCTCGGAGGCTTTGGATATCGCGAATCCTGCACCTATCAGGAGGATCAATCCCCAGGGCATCTTTTCGTGGAGGATTCTCCAATTGAGAAGAGCCTCGCTTGACTCTGACGGCTTATCTAAAACGGAGGAGATCACTTGCTCCCTGCTGCTGCATTAATGATTGTAGGGAAGAAGCAAAACCATGCTTCCAACCTGATGAATCTCGGAAGCACCAGAAGTTGGGTTTCGCTGGGATGATGAAAAAGATGAAGAGAATGAATATTGCTGCGGTCCCATCTCCGACTTTTACATTCCTATGATACAGTACTGCTATTGATGGTCTGTTCTGCAGTTCACGGAGAGACGTAGATGACGGAAGGTAAACAAAAGAACAAGAGTGCATACCGTTTTCCTTTGATCCAATCGGCCCATCCGGGGACAAACTTGGGATCCCGGGAGAGCCAGAGCACAACCAGGGCGACAAACAGTATAAGGGTCAAGAGTTCGTGGAAAGACATGGATCCTAGTTCAGCGTATTTCTTGTTGATCACGGCACGAGCCGCTTCTGCCGCCTTCGCCTCTTCGCTTCGACTCGGAGCCCTTCTGTCAGGATGCGTTCGACGATCTCTCCATCTGCACGTGGCATCCGGTTCTGGTTCGTGATCATCAAGAGAGTCGTAGATCTACTTGCAGACGTCGTGACTCACTGAGCGAAGAGGAAAATTCCTTGGAGCCAGAGAGAGGCGATGAAGACATTGAGCAGCAATCCCGGAACATTGAAAGCCATCCAGGTCCCATAATTCAATCCAGCCTCTGGTCCGTACCGCCTAGAAATAGACACGAATACCTCTCTCTGACGAAGCATCGTTCCCTCCCCCCACCCCCTGTCTCCCCATAGCAAGCCGCGAATGAGGAAAACGAGAACGAAATCTACATACTCGTCCACGATACCCTTAAAGATGAGATTGGTTCCCGTTCCGGTGAGGGTCCCAGTCCCTCCAATGCCTGCCGAGTAAGCCACAGCCAAAAGGACTTGGATCCGGGCATCGCGGTAGCCTTCTTTCAATTCCTCCTCCTCGTTCTCCTCCTCCTCCTCCCCGTTTTCCGACACGTTGGATCTGTTCAGACATGGATGAAAGCATTCAAATCGTGAAGAGTGATTTTTTTACAACTTCTGTCGCTAGTCTGAACCTTCATCGCGACAGTCCTGTTGGTCCTTCCCTCCAATCACGGAGAAGGAATCTCGTGCCAGGAATCAAGGAAGTGCTGTATCATGCGAGCGGGACATCAACGGAAGCGCATATAATGCGGAATCGATGCGCAGGAATGAACGGGACATCGATCGACGACGTGAGGATACCGACACGGATGGCCATCGTGTCCCCCTAGCCTAGATTTACTGATTTTTTTGCCGCTCCTAATCGTCATCTCCCACGTGACATAGCATTCTTGCCGATGGAGTGCATGGCGTACAGTAGCTTGGGGGTATGACGTATCTAGACCATGCCCTTGGCAGCTGGCCCATTTGATCATCGGTGGCAGGGTAGCCTTCGCTTTCACCATTATCTTGGTGCTATATCCTTTCTTCTCATACCAAGTAATTACGTTTCATGTCTGAAATCTTAAATATTGGGAATTCATGTTGGACCATAAAAAAGTCATTACAAACAGAGAAATATGATTCTGACTCATGGCTACGTGACAGAAGTGGGATGAGTCCAAGAATATTTCAGATCAGAAATCCATAGAGTCAAACTGCCTTAACCCTCTCAGACCTGGCGTCCATTCCAATGGACATTGCATTTTCATTGCGTCTGTGGTAATTTCTATTCTAATTCTCGTGATTTTGCGCCCCATATTACACTACAATGGGCGCAATTATGCATGGTTCAAATTCCATTGGAAACTTTTCACCGTCAGTTTTGTAATCTTCAGTTATATAATTAAATATATAATTTATTATATATGGTATGATATGGTAAATTTAAACAAAATATAAAAACAACATATGAAACATAAATTAAATTACAATAGTGAAAGAACGCAAAAATGCAAATAAAAAATATATATATATATCATTCCGATAGTGGCCTTAATTCGGGTTTGAAAGGGTTAAATGGAACAAAAAGGCATTGCAACAATCGACATATCGAATTGAGCTCCTCAGGCTCGACAGCTTTCCTCGATGTAGTGGCTTGCCCGAGGAGAGGGGGGGGGGAGTGGGGGTCATAACCTCTCCACCCTTGGGATACATTTTACAGGTTCGATTCCCAAAAAGAATTTTTTTGGCTTTATATGCAGGGCGGATTAGCAATTTTTCATGTCGACTCCCCACCCGCATTAGGATTTTCTGGCCACGCTACTACCTCTATGGATGCCAAAGATATCTCAATTTTGTCCTAGCCCTTTTTATAATAGCGTAACCATTTGGTCACAGTATACACATGCAACAAAATAAAAACAGTTTTCCATGCTAAAAAAATGGGTTGACCTTACTGGGCCCACTGTTCAAAAATAGCAAAGGTTAATATCCCAACCTCTTGCCCCATTCCTTGCGGATTGAGGCAAGTTTTCTCGTCAGCCCCTCACCCTATTGCTCGATTTTATTTCGCATCAGCAAGGGCTCCTATGTCGCATTTCAACGTTGACTCCTCCTGGGTGTTTCATCACCCCTTTCTCCGCTGCTTAAATGGAAATGTTTGGCAAGTTTTATTTGCGAATTTTCATCCGACTCCCATGAAACTCTAATAGTTTTCATGACGTACTACTACGAGTACGTATTCCAAATTTCATTGAGATCACTCGACTCCTTCTTGATGTTCCTTTTTTGCGATGACTGGAATTCTATTCATGGGAAATTTCTGATGGGACCGAAAATTCAACTCAGAAGTCATTTTGAAGTTGTCTAAAGTGTATCAAATTTCGTAATCACACACGCCTTCGCAGTCTGGGTCTGCTCATAGATTCCCAATAGGATCATCTGTCTAGAAACAGTACGTTCCCTCATTAGGAATGCCTTCCGCATTCTTGGATGGACGCAGAGCGAATGAATCTATGAAATCGCCTATTTCTATCCCATCCTCATCTATACGCACATGCTGGGATATGCTTATTACAGTGTCTGCTCGGTCCGCTGATACAGCCAACTTCCCAAACACGTATCCCATGAATCGCAACCAAACCCATTTAAATAAAACTCATGCTCATCTAGTCCATAATATATGCCAGGGTAGCTCATTGAAATTTTGGGGAAAATTTGCATATGTCAAAGATAAGATGCAGTTTTCCCTGTGGGCTGGATCGATCAAAAGAAGGACAGGTTGAGTTTCTGCCATGCTCCCAGGACCTAATTCTTATGGACTTTTGGCGCATTATCGAGGATAGTATGCATTACGACGGGGACAGTGAACTCAAGACAATATACAGGTTTCCTCGAGGTTGAGTGCTGCCTACTACGCAAGGATATATGTCATACAGCCTGCTCATCAGTGCTCAGTCGCACGGAACGATGTGTGCATCAATATATGAACGAGAGTGCCAGCCCAGGTCCAGATCTGAAATTCCCACTGACCACTGAAATTATCTTCGCCGCACCCTAACCATAAACCTTTGAAATATATACAGTCGTGGCCATAAGTTTAAGACCACCCTTGAGAAAATGTACTTGTTTCTTCTGAACGCAGTGATTGCATCAGAAATGAAATTGATTGCATGGGATTGCGTCATCCTTACGTCGGCCTATTGTAGTCACTTTTCAATTGACCATCACGCAGTAAACACTTCATTACGCCGCA
>CAJPEV010002743.1:0-39540 GCA_905338385.1 Darwinula stevensoni
AAATATGGTAACCCTATACTACCTTGCTGAAACAGATCAGCATGAAGGCTGGCTATTTTCAGAGCAACGCTTAGTTTTGCTTCAGTTTAATTTGTCACACGTATGCAACACAATATTATGGATAGAATTATTATTCCATGCTTTAGAGACCCTTGTTTCAAAGTCAGAAAGACCTCAATTCACCTCTTTCCTACATGTATCTCCTAAGTCATGCACCTGGAAAAAGCTTCACAAAGAACAAGCAAAAATAATAAATTATATTTTGTCTTCCACGTGATGATACCGACACTTGTTCCTCATAGTTGAGAAAATATCCCTTAAACACTTTTTGAAGAGTAAATATGGATTTACTCTTTAAAAAGAGTTAAAGTGTGTACTTGTGATGGCAGTTTTTGAAAAACCATCGACTTGTTAAAATATTATTAAAAAAATTAGAGCCATGCACTGGAATAAACCAAGAACTGTTGGACAATGTTCATGACATATGTTGAGGAATGTATGTTTTTAACTGTATATTTGAATATATTTATGGGAATTGCACTATTGGTACACAATGTATGGATGATGGAGCCTGTTTCTCTAAGCATTTATAAGAACTCATTCAGTTCTGAATGCTGTAATTGATCACCTTCAAAAGAACTACAACAAAATGCAAAGGTGCACAATGAAATTTTATTTCTCACATATAAAAGCCTCGGGTTCCTGGCAGACTGAAACTGCCTGAAGAAGCAAATGCACATCAAGCTCAAATATGTCTCAAGGACAAGAAGGCATACAGCATAAAATTTGAAGGAAGAAATATTAGTAGTCTAACAATGACTTTCAGTGTCATATGAACATGATAGTCACAGAGCTAACGCGATCATTTCTGCGGCATACGAACATGATGGTGAGTCATATACCAATCACAACACCTATGACTGTTCTGTAATGCAGAATTTGGTAAACGTATTCTTGATGCAAATGCTGCAACATGAAGAGACATACCAGAGGTACATCTTCATAAGCACCTCCAGAAAAGTGGCACCTGGCACCTCAGTCCAAGCATAAAGGGCACTGTGATCATGCAAAGAGCTTGCTGAAGCAAGAGTGGCAATAAGGCTTGTTCCCTTCCTCCTTGAAAGTACCCTTGTTCAGCTGCTTGAGGCAGAAGGAGCAGACAAAATGTTCAGGGTGGAACTTCTTAAACATGGCTGTAATGCAGCGTCCTGTAATGGGCTTGTGGCAACTGGCACACAATGAGCCCCTCTTCTGGTGGTAATGGGTCTCACAGTATGGCATCCCTTCAAAGTCGTAAAATGATCCTCCGGAGAAAGGCTGGCCACAATCTCTGCAAACAAAGCAGTGTGAGTGCCATTGAGTGTTCAAGGCAGAAATGTAGTTTTCTGTGATGGGGTGATTGCATCCATTGCACTTAGGTGCAAAAAGGGCAAAGTAGTCTTCCCTACAGTATGGCTCATCATCTTTCTCATGAAAACCATCATCTCCAAAGGTCTTCCCACATTTGACACAGAAGAAATGTTCTGGATGCCAGGTTTTCTCCAATGCAGTGATGCATTTGTCAAGGATGGGTCCATTGCAATAGGCACAGCGTGGAGAGAAGAGATTATGATAGTCTGGCTCACAGTAAGGCAAGCCATCTCTTTCAAAGAAAGTCTTGGCTCCCAACTCCTGATTGCAGTGAGCACAAGTGAAGTGTTCAACATGCCATGTCTTCCCCAATGCAGTTACGACTTGACCAACGATTGGCTTCTTACAGGCAGAACAACATCCTTTTTGAGTTGCAGTAACACCTTGCTTATCCATGGTGCTCTGCAGATTCCCCAGCATGGAATCAAGCTGGTTGCCCCTGCGGTCCTTGATGCGGTTTGGTTTAGCATAGTCCCCATTCTGGCTCACATGATGGGACCCCTGCATGCGAATATCAGACAAAGTGGACATGAGGTCTTCTAACTCCTTGGTGGCTGAAGATGCAGTGGTTGTTTTTCTCTTCGGCTCAAATACACAATCGACCTCAGGACGTCCACCATCACCATAGCCATCTGAGGTTTCATACCTACGGTTTTCTTCACGGATCATCACCGATTTTGTCACAGTTCCCTCTCCCTTTTGATTCAATTTCCCCTTCTCTAAGTCCTGCAGTAGTGAATCCAGTTCACTAAGACTGCTCTTTCCTATCCCATCCATCTTAACAGGCTGGGATGGATTTCAGTTACAAAATGTGGATTGGAACCAATCTGAAACAAATTCAGTTGTGTTTTTAAACTAATATCAAGCAACAGAATGTTCTCTAACCTAATATTCAGGATGCTTGGGCAGCCAGTCTATCTTTTTTTTTAAGTCTACAGCATAGGTTTAAGTAGGGTAAGGAGAGGGCTTTGGATGCAGGGCCATGGGTTCATGTTCTGCCATAACTGAATTGCTATTTGCACCTTACTTGTTTAATCTGTCATTGACTGCAAAGTGGCCACCTGTACAGTCTACGGCTACAATTCAATCAACAACATAAAAAAATACATTAGTATTTGATTCATTTGTCTTTGAGTGCATCTGTTGATTTAGGTTTTTCTCCCACATCAATATGAGTTACTTGCTCACTTGTGGCATGAAGTGGCCTTCAAACTGACACCCTGATCTCTCCCTTCAGGAAACATTTACATCAACTCTGATGGCATTGAGGCTATACAAGGCCAACCAATTGTGTGTATAAGGGGAATGAAGGAGAGTAATGAGAAGCAAGCTGCTCCATCCAACAACACAGCAGCCATACTTCCAGCTGTACCTTAACTTACATATGGCCTTTTTTTCTTTCACTCCTCTCCTTCTGGGGAAAAGATGTTGCAATCCCACTGAAAATTGAAATTCAGAAATATATCTTTTTCCTGTAGCTTAAATCTCAAGGCAAAAAAAGAGAATCTCACTTTCCTCTTCATAAATATGCAGCATAAAACTAATGGAATTTTGCTATGCAAATGATTTGGTATGTAAAGTGACATTTTTCCATGAAAAAAAAAGAAATAATGAATATTATGACTGTGCCTGTCACTTAAATTGAAAAAAGTTGGCCTTAAGAATAAAATCAAGTTCTTGTATACAGAATAACAATTCATGGTACTCGGCACCTCAACACCATACTATTTCACTTCAATACGTTAAAAGCATAAAGTACATCTGACTGCATAAAAAACACACTGCATACTCTGAGGCCCTGACTACACTTCTAATGAATAAACTCAACTAGACATAGCTACCTCAATGCAACTCCTTAAGTCCTAACCTATGTTTACTCAAACTAGATCAGAGGCCTTGCCTAAATCTAGGCCAGGTCCCAGTCAAACAAGGGCCAAGGCCTTCGACACGATGTAAATATTGTAGGCCTAACTTTGGCTTAAGCCTAAGAATAGGCTCGACGTTGGGCCACTGTTTTCGATCACAACGTCAGGTTACGCTGACTGTTCTTGGGAGCCAGGGGGCCAACCTTCACGGGCTGCAGCGGCGTGAGAGAATGGAAGGGAACGAACCAGGCTAAGATTAAGACTGGGGAGAACGGGAGAGAGAAAGGACGCTCAGCTCGCCCTATGGAAGACGACGCTGGCCCATTTTCTTTACGACTCAGTCGCAGTGCCCATGTCAGGGAGAGAGTGAGGATAAGTCGCGGCGTCGATGTCATGAACTGTGCAGTCCCCAACGGGCGATTCTCACTGATAACTTCGAGTTTGAGGTGTCGCCAATCTATGAAACCCTAATAACACGATGAGAAAATGAGCACTGAAGGCCTCCCTTGCATGCATACCGGATGATATCCATTTAGATAGAAAATATTTCCAGTAAAGAACGCTTCGACCTCGAAACTACTCATTCCCCGCCTGCCATTCTGGATGCAACTCACGCATGCCCGGAGCTGCAGCCAAAACAAACAGAAGGCAGAAGAGGAAGAAACAACATCTGTAAAAAAAAAATAAAAAAAGATAGTCCATTTCCTATGGTGAATCGAGAGGGTAGAAACGACTGAAGCACGTGGAGCTCCATCGTTCTCTCCTAGATGCCCCACGGCTTTGCCTTATATGACCCCCATCTTTCACTCGAACCGACAGCAGATCGAGCCCAGAAAGTTTAGTTTCGCCCATTGTGCGGCGGTTCCCCCCCCCCCCTTTCCCTCCCGTTGATTCTGGTCGGGTCTCCTGCCACGAAGCCCGAAAGGGCGAAGGGGAAGAAAGTAGATTAAAAGTGGAGATAAAAACGGACGTGAAAGCGGGGAATGTAACTTGAATTCTTCAATCCATTGCGGTATCTGGCCTTCTATCTTCCGCATTCAAAACGATTTCCATGTTTTATCGTGAACGGCCAAAAGTCTCGGCAGATGGAGTTGAAAGATTTGAGCAAGGCTCTGAAGCTGCTTCAGCATCCTGTCCCGAGAGTGCCTTTCCATGCCACACGACATTTCTGGGTTTTTTTTCTTATACTTTTGTATGCAAGACTCATTCTCTCTCTCTCTCTCTCTCTCTCTCTTTAGAAAAAAAAAAGCATAATCGTATTAGCAACCCTTCACGAATTCATTTACTTCCAAGTTTCAGGGTCTGTTAGATCTTCATATCATGTTGCATCGTCCTCATCTCTGTTAAATTGTTTGCGGCGACACATTAGAAAGCAATTGGAAGGTATCAAGACTATCGCATATTTCATTTTCTCCCTGAGTTGGGTATTGGATGAGAAGAGCTCTAGGAAATAATAAAAAATATATGAAGCACTCAAAAGGCCATCTCCCTATAAATCCTTTCAAATGGTTTCTATAAATACATTTTGCGACCTCAACCGGAGGTGGAGGATAGTGCAGGACTGAGAGAGGATGTGAAAGATGGAACGTACTGCGGGACCGGAAGAGGAAACGAGAGATCCTTGCTCGTCATCCATCCTCCACGCCCATTCTTCCTCGCTCGCTAATGCTGATGGATGTGCATATTTTGATTTCTCAGTGAAATGTCTTGCTGGGGTGAGCCTCACCATAGACGAACTAAACCTGTATTTTAATTCTTTAGAATATGAAGGGTCTGCATCAGGTGAGCTTGTACATTACTCAAGAACATGTCTCTTTCTAGATTTAAAATATGAATTTAAAAAAGTTAAGTTTAGATAATCAACAATTGTTCATCGAATATCTTTTTTTTTCGGTCAATTAAATATGCATATATGCTGGTTGTACGGGGGGGGGGCAGGATAGTTCGTGGACTTCATTTTTTATCTTCGAACGCTTGCACCTAAAATCCGCAGCTTGCAATTTTATTATTATGCAAGTCTGCATGACACATTTAAGTTTCGCAGATTGGCAAACCTTGCCAGAGAGGAAGAGTACAAAAATGGCTGAGGACCTTGTGAGAGAGCAGCGGATTGTGATAAAATTCCTTGTGGCTGAGGGTGAGAAGGACGCATCCATGCACAAGCGGCTGCAAAATGGTTTATAAGGACCAATGATTGAAGAAACGAGCGATATTCCCCACTACATAGTCTGGCAATATTCCAATTAAAGTTCCCTTTATTAGGGCCCTACAATCACGAAAGAATCCAAGTAACCTGGACTAGATAAGAGTGAGCCTATTCTGAGGTTCACAATAATGTTTTACCAATAAATTATTCAAAGTTAAAGTTCAATTGTTAAAGTTCAATTACCGTGAACTGGCTTCCTTAACCCCCCCCATCTCCCTACAGTCGAAGCCAAACGTTAAAAAGAAAAGAATCCACTCATCCTCGCTTAATAGCCATATTGCCCATAGTATTCTTTTATGGCACTCACTTTGCCAACTCAATTCTATTTATGGAAATATGAAGATACTGGGAATGTCATACGTTACTAGAATCACCATGCTGAGTGCATGAAATTTTGGTACTCGTTATAAAGAAAAGAGATATACCTTCATGCATAGAAGGACCAACCTGCGTCGAAATTTGATTCTTCTAAGAAGCAATTTTATTTTCCTCAGGTTGAGGACGGCTGCACTCTTCAGGTAAAATTTGCTACTGTAGCGTACTTGGCCCCTTTCTTGCCTGTGTAAACTCGTCATCCCACTTCTTTAATAAGAAATTCAACTACGCATTTTCCCGCAGACGATCAGAGACTTAGATGCCGCCACAGTGTTTTCGGATGCATTCGTCTACCATAGGCAGACAACCGGTTGGGACTGGGAGGGCGAAAGGCGAGTGATGCACTCGCATTCGCTCTCGCATTGCTACGCCAGCTGCCCGTTCGTGGATGGATGACTCAAGTAGATGCAAATCCTTTCTCGCGAAAGGATCTGGGGATTGCTTCATATGGCATGAGCCATCCTCCAGGGCCCTGACCTCCCTCTTGCTTCAACTATGTCCTGTGATGTGGTGTCCTAAATTCGATTCAGATGACTGTCCCACCCCGTTGCATTCGGGCAAGAATTAAAAGAGCTGAATCCAGATGTCATACATCATCATTAGGGCTCTTGCTTCGCCGGCAAAAGGCTTTGCCTTATTTTATCCTCACCTGAGGGATTCCCTGCAAAGCGCACTTTATGTTATACTTCCCCCATCATCCACTCCACTCCATTACACTCCACTCTGCAAAAAAATGAAGTGTCTCATTCGTCAAAGATAAAGAGTACAAATAATCTACGAGCCGTTCCATAGAAATTTTACGCGAGCAGCTGGATTTCATTGACCTTTGAGCATCTGTCATCACCGAAAGAAAACTCATTTGTAAACAGAATGGTTTACACTTGTGCCAAGGGTACGAAGCCAATGCTCTTGAGTTATGGCTGCGATCCCAGTGCATTGCCGTCATTAGGTTCTCGTATTTTCACAGATGATGAAGTAAGATGGTCGCATTCTGCGTTTTTTCCCCCTTCAATCGCTGTTCAATTATTTCGGTGATTTTTCCTTCGCTAGAATTGGCCAGGAGCATGAATGTAGAAATCTGAACTCATGTCAGGCATTCTCGATTGATGGCTCAAATACTTTATAATAATACAAATTAGAAAGTTTTCTCTTTTTAAAATGCCACACTCTATGTACACTGTTTGATAAATGTCATACAAGTTCAGGAGGACATCGAAGAAAATGTGATCGATGGAGTGCATTCGGAAGGCTTTTATACATTTACTCACTTTAAAAGAGAGTAAGATGGGTCAAGTTGCGCCCTACTCCTTAAAATTAAAATCAGTAGGTTTTAATTTTTTGGTCCTCGATATCCAAGTACCAACTCAAAAATTGAGGGAAGAAGGGGGATATTCTCATTCCCAAAAATTTCGGAGTCCCATAAGTTTTAGTAGCTGTTAAGTGCTATGAGAGATCGGGAAGTCCTTGCTTGCTGTCTACTTATATTTTTATACCGCCATATATTTCTGCATCTGTTTTTTTTTTCTTCTGCAGCCTCAATATTTTCCCAAGAGGTGAAAGAACAAGTCTGAACTTACATTTCTCTGCTTCAGTGGCACACTTCCGAACCACATCAACTTTTGTCTGATATGCCGGTGGCGTTCCACTTGAGAGAGCGCGTAGGCGGGTGCCGCAAGAACGTGCCTCGCTTTTAATGCAAACATTGCTTATAGAGGAGCCATCTGGTGAGAAGAGGATGAAGCGTCACACTACGCTTCGGCAGCTATGAGCTCGGTGCTCGAACGGCGAGATTCTGTCTTCGGCTTTTCGCAAGTGCAAGTTCGCGGGAGTTTTGCTAATCTACGCTAACACTTTTTTCGGGTGGGAATCGGCTACCGGGTGCTCTTTGCTAATCTTCCGGGTTCATTCCTCATTTTCCGCTTTTCGTGTCGGATGCTTCGAGAGGAAAAGGACGCAACGAGGAAGTACCTACGGTAATCTTGCTTTTCTTGCTGAAACGTGGAAATAAAACTGGTTGGGGTTTTAACCCATTCAATATTACCTTTGTATTTGTCGCTTAACCAGGACAGATCTAATTGAAAAAGAAAATCTGTGACAAGCGTGGGTGGTACTTAGAAACGGATTGAATGAGGTTTTCCTATTCTTCTCTAGATAATTTTTTTAATTAATGCAGGTTTTTGAGACCTTGAGAAAGGTAAAAAAAAAATTAACGCGAAGGCAAAAGTATATGCGTAAATATTACATGGGCAGAACAAGGGGAGCATCGACCAACAGATGTCGCTCAACACAAGACATGTAAGCAATTGCAGTTGGATGAGCTCCCCATGATTTCCTTATCTTCTGCTCGCCGTTCAAATTTTAATTGGAGACAGACAAGAAGCAAGTGGGAGTTCGATTTTGTGCGACAAACTGAACACTTTCGACAAGGTTCGCAACGGACACGAGTTCGATGATCTCGGTTTGTGCATGGCTGGCCATGGAAAGCAGCCTTGAACGAGACGGAGAACCTTCCGATGCAAAAGCGCCATGTTTATTCCCAATGGAGGCTTTTTCCTGCTCTGGGCCTGGAGAGCGTCGAGGCCTGTCGTCGAGGGTGTGGGGGCGGCACTGCGGGATCCCGCTCGTGTTTTGGCAGGATCGCCTGTCGTATTTAGAGAATGAGGGCCGTGAACTGACACGTTAATTATTCTGTGCTTTATGCGATTCCACCGTGCGAGATAGATCTTTATAATATGCACGAGGTGACAGAAAAGCCCTTTCCGCAGTGTTGGACGTTGATGTGCACAGACTGTATGACGTATCGCAAACTCCGAGAAGAAGCGAACTTAGGCATGCGGAAGATTTGAATATGGAATTAGGGACTCGTGAGGGCGCCACATTCGCATGGATCCAGGAACCTCTGGTCTGTCCGGTACTCAAAAGGAAAGGCTCGATGCTCGCCCCATTGGTAACGTCAATTCTTTCCAAACGAGGAACAACTTACGAAACGGCAGCATGTAGCACGTTCGACAGCATGAGGCAGACTCACCGTCGAATCGCGACGCACCCACGATACTCAGGGAATCTTGGGTGTGTCGTGGGTGTGTCGTGGGTGTGTCGACGGTAGACCCGTTCCTTCGAAATGCTCCAGATCCAAAATCCGACAAGAGCGAGGTCGAGAGCGATCGCCAAGGGCATTTCTCTGGAAACTGCCTGCTGAGAATGAGTACCTCGTATTTTCACCTTTCGCCTCCGCTTCTCTCAGAGCATTCTGACAACTTTAGTCTCTCGGTGATCCGAAACCAAGCCCCATCCCGTTTTTGCTTATCAGCGCGATAACAAAAAGCTTATCGACCTGATATACGGGGTTGTAATATAGAAAGTCGTGTCTGGTCGAGACTTTGAAAGTGACGGTCGAACGCAACTGATAATTGACGAGGTTGACGGAGATATTCTGTCCTGAGGATAAAGGGAGCTGCGGTCGCACATGCAAAGGTAAATATCAAAGAAGGGACGTAAATATAGCCTTGAGAGCGGGCAGCAAATACTCGAGATCGCGATCCGTTTTCCCTACTACTTGCAACCTTTGGACTCGTGTGTACTTAGAGGGAATACTGCACGGATTCGAGTCACTGGGATGGCAGGAATTTCTCCTTTTATCTCATCTTTCGGGGCAGCCAAGTTGCGGATAAGCACGGAGCGGTCTCATTAAGGTTTCTATTTTGGTAGTAGGGAATTTTGGTTACCCGTTCTTGAGAGGACGGCAAGGGATGTAGGCCGGCTGACGTCACTGGTGACGTCACCAGCAGTTTTAAAACGCGTGAGGAAGTCGTCGAAGACATGGCGGGGCTCTTCCAGCCGTTCTCCCAGGAACGTGATCGCGACGTAAGATCTACCAATCAGGAACGACTTGATAGTCGCGTGAGTTTCGGTACTGCGCGTGATAGATTCGTTTCAGTCAGTCGCCCAGGAAGGAAAGCTACTATCGATGGCGAAGCAGCTGAAATGCAGTATGCCTAGGCTGGGTTTCTAGACGACTAGATTTCTGTCTCGCGTCTGCAGCAAGGGTTTCCCGATCGATAGAAATGTAGGTTCGAGATGGGTTTCTGGACGATTGTCTCACATCCACAACTTTGGTTTCTAGCCAAATATCCCTCGGGACAGCAACTGACGTGTCCTCTTCGTCATCGGAGTCGGATGCAACCCGGACATGAACTTCGGTTACTTTGCCATGAGAGACGGGAAGAAAGGAAGCATTATATGTTGTTGGATGAGCGAATGATGGGAGAATGGGACAGAGAGATACAGTCGAGGGTTGCAACGTCTACATGCGACCATGATGAATTAATGTCAGACAAAGGGATCAAGAACGTTAGTCCAGTAGGCAAACTGAACAATTCGTTCTCATAGTGAAACGCATTCTTAAGAAAAGAACATTTAGCTGCAGGAGATCAAAACAAGGGGGAAACACATTACATTTGGATAACTGGGGATTTTTGAGGTTACCAGATTGTACTGTGTATCACTGAGTCGACAATGCCCTTAGATTGGATGCCGTTTGAACACCATCTGCGGTGAGATTCCTGAATGTTACTCACTGTTCCAGTTCTGGAACGCGTAGCAGAAGTGTCATTTGAATATGTGGAACATGAACGCTAGGTAAAACGTTCATGCTGCCGTCCTGAAAAAACGGGTAGCCAAAACTCTCTTGTAACACCGAATTAATCCCATAAGAGCTGACGTCCAGAATACTGGATTCGCTTTAAAATGACGTGGACTGAGGCGAAAACACCTCTAGACACTTCCCGCTACCCTCTTTCTACGCTAGATGGCCTAAAAGTTTCGAGTAGCGTAGAAATATTGGAATGAACGACGTACTCCCAGCGAATCTTAAGAAAAAATCCAGAACTGACTGCGTGCACGCCTGGACAAAACTCACTACTTTAAAGGTTAGTTCGAAGACTGTGAATTGCATGCTGCCTTGACTGTGGTTTGTGCATGCTAGACTTAATTCTTTATCAATACCCTTTTTCCCTGGAAAGGAGGGAAGGAGGGAGAGAAGGGAAGAGGGAAGAGAGAGGGGAGAGGTAAGGGGAGGGGAGGAGGAGGGGAAGGGGAGGGGAGGGGTGAGCGTGTGTTGTAGATAGCGAATCGCTACGTTCCGAGGTTTGGGTCCCTCATTCCAGAAAGTTCATTCACAATGTCTTTGTGGTCAGAAGTGTAACCATAGCTATAGTTATTTTATTATTTTTAAATAAAACGTGGACTAGGACGGACATACTCAGACAAGGACAAATTCCACAAGCGACAACACAGAGTAAAGGAAAGGGAATTCTTAACGGACATCCCTGACGGCATTGCTCCACCTTCCCACGCTTCCAGTCATAATGCATTCCGTTTTCACGGGCCGGAGGAAGGCGGTGGCAACTTCGGGCTGCCAGGGCCAATGTGGTGGGTGCTGTTGAGGCGCACCAAGCCCCTACCTCTCACACAATGAAGCAGAGAGTGGCCTATGCTTCAGCCCAAAGGAGAGCAGGTAGTATCCAACTGCAGCCGGGCGAACTGTCGCCGGTCGGATTCGAACCCGGACCCGCGAGCGCCCGAGCCCCTATCCACTGAGCCACGAGATATAGTTGAAGTAGAAACTTGTTATCGGACCCGAATGAATCACGACTGGAATAGGGACTTCAAAAGGCCAGTTTCGACCGAGTCTTGTCATCGTCTCAATCTCAAAGCTGCGACACGACCGGGACGATGGGACTGAGGTTCAACCTCAACAGGACTGCGAACGAGATAAGGTTCTCCATCGAGAGGACAAGAGTCAAGAGGAAATTTGAGTTCCTTAGACAAGAAAGATAGGGAAAAAATTTTTTTAGAGCCCATAAAGTGATACCATGAAAGTCCTTCATATTGGTCACAATAAGAATGGATCGATTAATGGGTTTGATAAGGATTTGCTTGAAGACGTAAACCGGGAGAGAGATTCATCAGTAACCATCGATGAGAGGTTGAAATTCTCCGAGAGCACAGGCTAAACGGGATTTAAAGGGTTCAGCCACGAGATTTAAAGGGTGGGCCACGAAAATGACAATGGAGGTACTCGGACGAGAATACAAACGGTGTTTTGAGGCCCTGGGACTCTTTGATGGCGAGAAGGCTCGAAAGGGGAAGGAGAAAGGGAATTTCATTCGGGCATTTAGCATTACTAATGGCCTCGATAACGCGTGGCCAGGCTTTTCAAACTCGACAAGCACAGTAGCACGAGGGGAAACCAGTTGCATAAGCCACAGGCAAGACTCGAGATGCGGAATCCCTTTTTTTTATTCGTTGGGTTGTGTATGCGGAGAACGCGATAAGTGAAGATCCTGCTCATTCTGTGCATCACATTAGGTAAAGGTTACAAACAAGATACGGAGCTATTTAGCATTAAGGTACTAGACTGTAGATGAACTCGCTTCCTTTAAAACCGTATGATCTTAAAAGTAGGCCTACCAGTATCTCAAACGAGAGTTCGACATCGGCTGAGGACGTCAATACGGCAGAAATGCTGCTCAACCCAAAACGTGAACTTGAGAGTTCTATAAATTCAAGGAGGGACAAAGGAGAGCCGCCATGCCACCTGATTCTGCGGTCATGAATACTTACGGAGCACTGAAGAAAACCCCTACTCTTACATGGGGGGTTCCTTTCCCTTGGGTTCCTTTTACTCCAGATTGCAAGGATGCGATGACGTTACAATCTTGTGGGGAAATGTTTGAAACGTCATCTTTACACAACAGATGGACGAATAGATAGAACACCGGGCCTGCTGGTTCCGGTCAGTTGCATTGCCCTTCATCGCCATGTGNCACAACTTTGGTTTCTAGCCAAATATCCCTCGGGACAGCAACTGACGTGTCCTCTTCGTCATCGGAGTCGGATGCAACCCGGACATGAACTTCGGTTACTTTGCCATGAGAGACGGGAAGAAAGGAAAGCATTATATGTTGTTGGATGAGCGAATGATGGGAGAATGGGACAGAGAGATACAGTCGAGGGTTGCAATGTCTACATGCGACCATGATGAGCTAATGCCAGACAAAGGAATCAAGAACGTTAATCCAGTAGGCAAACTGAACAATTCATTCCTCTAGTGAAGCTCATTATTAAGAACATTTAGTTGCAGGAGATCAAATCAAGGGGGAAACGCATTACATTTGGATAACTGGGGACTTGTGAGTTTACCAGATTGTACCCTAGCTGTGTATCATTGAGTCGACACCATCTGCGGTGAGATTCCAGAATGTTACTCGCCGTTGCAGTTCTGCAACGCATAGCCGAAGTGTCATTTGAATATGTGGAACATGAACGCCTGGTAAAACGTTCACGCTGCCGTCCTGAAAAACGGGTAACCAAAACTCTCTTGTAATAACTCTCTCTTGAATTAACTCCATAAGTGCTGACGTCCAGAATACTGGATTTGCTTTGAAATGACGTGGGCTGAGGCGAAAACACCTCTAGACTCTTCCTGCTTCCCTCTTTTCACGCTAGATGGCCTAAAAGTTTCGAGTAGCGTAGAAATATTGAAATGAACGACGTACTCCCAGCGAATCTTAAGAAAAATCCAGAACTGGCTGTGTGCACGCCTGGACAAAACTCACTACTTTAAAGGTTAGTTCGAAGACTGTGAATTGCATGCTGCCTTGACCGTTGTTGAGCATGCCGGACTTAATTCTTTATCTATACCCGTTTTCCCGGGAAAGGAGGGAGGGAAGGGGAGAGGGAGGAGAGAGGGGAGAGGTAGGGGAAGGGTAGGGGGAGGGGTGAGCGGGTGTTGTAGATAGAGAAGCGCTACGTTCTGAGGTTTGGGTCCCTCATTCCAGAAAGTTCATTTACAACGTCTTTGTGGTCAGAAGTGTGAACATAGCTATAGTTATTTTATTATTTTTAAATAAAACGTGGACAAGGACGGGCATACACAGACAAGGACAAATGCCACAAGCGGCAACACAGAGTAGAGGAAAGGGAATTCTTAACGGACATCCCTGACGGCATTGCTCCACCTTCCCACGCTTCCAGTCATAATGCATTCCGTTTTCACGGGCCGGAGAGGAAGGCGGTGGCAACTTCGGGCTGCCAGGGTCAATGTGGTGGGTGCTGTTGAGGGGCACCAAGCCCCTACCTCTCACACAATGAAGCACAGAGTGGCCTATGCTTCAGCCCAAAGGAGAGTAGGTAGTATCCAACTGCAGCCGGGCGAACTGTCGCCGGTCGGATTCGAACCCGGACCCGCGAGCGCCCGAGCCCCTATCCACTGAGCCACGAGATATAGTTGAAGTAGAAACTTGTTATCGGACCCGAATGAATCACGACTGGAATAGGGACTTCAAAAGGCCAGTTTCGACCGAGTCTTGTCATCGTCTCAATCTCAAAGCTGCGACACGACCGGGACGATGGGACTGAAGTTCAACCTCAACAGGACTGCGAACGAGATAAGGTTCTCCATCGAGAGGACAAGAGTCAAGAGGAAATTTGAGTTCCTTAGACAAGAAAGATAGGAAAAAAATTTTTTTAGAGCCCATAAAGTGATACCATGAAAGTCCTTCATATTGGTCACAATAAGAATGGATCGATTAATGGGTTTGATAAGGATTTGCTTGAAGACGTAAACCGGGAGAGAGATTCATCAGTAACCATCGATGAGAGGTTGAAATTCTCCGAGAACACAGGCTAAACGGGATTTAAAGGGTTCAGCCACGAGATTTAAAGGGTGGACCACGAAAATGACAATGGAGGTACTCGGACGAGAATACAAACGGTGTTTTGAGGCCCTGGGACTCTTTGATGGCGAGAAGGCTCGAAAGGGGAAGGAGAAAGGGAATTTCATTCGGGCATTTAGCATTACTAATGGCCTCGATAACGCGTGGCCAGGCTTTTCAAACTCGACAAGCACAGTAGCACGAGGGGAAACCAGTTGCATAAGCCACAGGCAAGACTCGAGATGCGGAATCCCTTTTTTTTATTCGTTGGGTTGTGTATGCGGAGAACGCGATAAGTGAAGATCCTGCTCATTCTGTGCATCACATTAGGTAAAGGTTACAAACAAGATACGGAGCTATTTAGCATTAAGGTACTAGACTGTAGATGAACTCGCTTCCTTTAAAACCGTATGATCTTAAAAGTAGGCCTACCAGTATCTCAAACGAGAGTTCGACATCGGCTGAGGACGTCAATACGGCAGAAATGCTGCTCAACCCAAAACGTGAACTTGAGAGTTCTATAAATTCAAGGAGGGACAAAGGAGAGCCGCCATGCCACCTGATTCTGCGGTCATGAATACTTACGGAGCACTGAAGAAAACCCCTACTCTTACATGGGGGGTTCCTTTCCCTTGGGTTCCTTTTACTCCAGATTGCAAGGATGCGATGACGTTACAATCTTGTGGGGAAATGTTGGAAACGTCATCTTTACACAACAGATGGACGAATAGATAGAACACTGGGCCTGCTGGTTCCGGTCAGTTGCATTGCCCTTCATCGCCATGTGAGACGCTCCTCTCCCTGCCATCCTTATCCACACTCCATCCGCGCTTGTATCCTTTCCTGCCTTTGAAATGCACGCCATGGCTTGCGTCACACTGCATACAGAGGGGACGCCGGCTCCTGTATCAGCGGCATCAAGAAGCTGTGTAGAGCTATCGACCTGTGTAGAGTTATGCGCCGAATGTCATTTTATACTGTTGCAGTAAACTTATCGTAGCCTTAAGACCTACTTTTCGCTTTAGAGTGCGATACGTTTTCTGCCTAGTTCTGTTCATTTCTCCTCGAGTTTGATAATTGCTCGAATAAACTCAACCTAAAAATAAGCGTAGCATATCCTAGTTGATGGATTCCTCTGTATAACGTGCTGGGATAAACTCAATGAGAAGTATATTAGGGTTATACTTTTTGTTTGAGAGTACTAAGTACTCAATAGGAGATACGGATTCAGTGGTAAGTGCAATTCAAGCCATCCCGGGCTAAGTTAGCTGAATCCGCGGGTGAAGGGTATCATAGTATAAAGAGTCCCAGAAATAGAGCAGGAAAATCAAGACAGTGGTTATAAGCCACGACATAACGGAAGTGGGAGAGTATCAAAAACTCCTTCTTGAAGACCCCTGGCGCTTAACCTCTGTTATCATTCCAAGGGCTTGGCCCTAGTGGTACTGCCTTTCCCCAACCCGATCCTCTTTCTTGCTCGCAGAATGTTAACCCAGCTCATAGCTGAAAGTGATGGGGAAGGAATGGGGAAGGGATGCTAAAGGCACGTGCGACGTGCTGAGGAAGCCAGACATTCAGGTTTGTTTCTTACGATGCCGGCGTATTCTCTCATCCATGAGTTCATGGAAGGGATGAAGAAACTAGGAAATGTGGAACGGCGGGGTGAAGGAAGATCGGGTTAGATTCCTGGGAAATGTCGGAAAGAAGTTGCTAAGTATGCCAAGAGTCAGCGTCGCAATGCTCTCCTCGTTCCCAGGAAGGACGCACTTCCTCCATCTCTTTTTTTTCTCATTTGCATATATTCTCACTTTTCCCATTTACGTATATTCTTCTCACTCCCCTTTTTTCATTCTTCCCTCAAGCTTGACCTGGCAACACATCTCATTTAACCAAATTGTTTTTAGTTTCAATCCAAAGTTTCGCAGAAGACCAAGTCTGATTCGATCCCTATAAAACTACACCCAGAAGTTCCAGGCATTCCATTTGGAAGCCAGATTTGAGAGCTAGTCGCCCCCATCCCTTTTTCGTCTTCGCTTTTCGAAATGGTCACGAAATCTCTGATGACTAACTAGTGGTTGACAGCAGTATGAATTCATTATCTCGAAGGCAAGCCCTGATACTACAGTGACAAGAAATAATAGTTGACATAATCGCAAATGAGCTCTTTTTGTGCTGGACAACAAAAGCATCACGATTAAGAGTGAAATAAATAAACTTATTAAACAAAAAACAATCCATTCAAGAACTTACACGAACTAGGTTTCGTTCACACCAACAGATTTCACGTGACGAATCTAAACAATAGCAAATAACCCTGTAATCTCTCTGCCATGCATGTGCCAATTCCATCTGGTATTCCTTGTTGCTCATCCACTTGCCTCGTCGACATCGGCAGCATAGCGACTTCTTGTGTGAAAGACGTCAAGGGTGTATTCATTGAATTTGTCTCTGAAGTGTTATCAAGGGTCCTTTGATGCCGATCTTAGTTGGCGAGATGAGCACGCCATCACGTGGGGATAGTGGCTACTGCGGAGTTATAATCCTGGCGTATCCTAGAGACATATTGCGTGCATTACGCCGAAAGATGAAATAAGGCACATTGACGTCACCGAGGTCGTTTCATGCGAGGCTTTATATAAAATTGCCAGGCAAAATGGAATTGCGAAAGCGAAACGAATTCTTATACGATACGAAAAGACTTCTATTGTTCGGTATACGATAAGGAGAATCACAGGCTTCATCGTGCTTTGAACGACTTTCCTCAGTTTAATTTGTGTGATTGCTCCAGTGATAAGCTACCTGAATTAGACCTTCACCGCTGGAGTTCTTTTGGCGTCCCACATCTAGAGCGGGAGTGATACTCAAGGATCTCTCTACCCAAACACGCCCAGGATTCCTATCGGAAGCGAACGCCTGACTTGGTTTGTTTCAAGTACGGGTTTCCGGTTGATTGCACTACTATCACCTCCTTTTGAATGGCACCACAAGTCATGCGACTTGAGTGACCCCTGCCTGAAAGTAACTGACCCTGGATGGACAAAATCTGTGACTGGTGCGGGAATGTAGTCCTTAGGCTTTCGCCAAGGTAGGAGGAGGAGCAGAAGTATTAGCGTCTTGGAGGCCAGAGGAGGCACGTGCCCCCCACTTTTCGAAAAAAGAAGCAAAAGTAAGGAGAAGACGCATGAAATGCAGGACAGTTTTCCAGGATTCCCGCACCCCCCCCCCTCACTTATTTAATCCATTCTACACTTCTGGGTAGTAGGGTGCAATCAATCATTGTACAGTTCATACAGTCATTCGCCATTTCCTTGCCGCCCATATATCGATGGTCCAGAACTTCCGCCAGAGACAGTACCAGACAGTATTTCCTTCTTGTGATTAAGGCATACGAGGCTTATAGACATTTCACATTTCTGAAGTAAATTTTTTTTACTGTTTTCTTGCGTATATAAGGAAGCGGCAACACTGGCGCTAACCCGCGTGGTCGATGGTCCCCTCCACAGCATCATATGTGGGTTCGGCTTAGTGAAGAGGAAAGACCATCCAGATGAGGCCAAGTGTCATGACTATGTCAGGGTCATTAGTAAGGAACAGCTCGGTGCATGGTGCCAGGTCGCAGAAGCTGCATGACGGCAGGGACAATGAGGTGTCTCCTTGCCCAACCAAGACGTTGGGACCTAAAAGCGTATGCAAGGATTCATATGACATCATTCACTTGAAGTTGATGTAACGCCTGCCAGATAATGATCGTGTTCACATTGTAACTGTCACAGCAGGAGGGTTGTAGACCTAATATTAGGTTATGCCGTAATATATTTTTTTAAATGTGGAGGTTTAGTTCCTGATTAATATAGACCGAGCTATGACGTCCAGCAGACTTCAGCGAGTTAAACTTAAGTTATGAACAGAAAAGTGCGTTCACCGGTCACCGATAGGCCTAACCTAGCGTTAGTGCTTCAGCATGGATTCAAGGGTTTCTTTTCTGATGCCTTTTAGACCCCACGGTATGCATAGGACTACCATCTTTTCCTATTTATTCAGGCAAACCCTTGGTGTTCAAGAAAGGGTTATTCCAGGTTAAGCTTAATGAACATGTCGGCATGAAAATGGTAATACGCCAGAAGAAATGGAACTATCTCCAGAGTGAAGAAAGGTTATCCTAAATTTTTTTCTATTCATTTTCCATGATTAATGCAGTTTTGAATTTACTATAGCTTAGTATACTATTATGACAGTGCTACATAGAAATATGTGTAATCCATGAAGAGCAGATGAATTTATTTTCTTATTCTCTTTGTGTTCAAAAATTCTCATGTAGTACTTGAATTATCTATTGATGATTGCTAAGTATTTTAGGAACTAGAAGTGGCCTACATTTTGCTTTTTGACCCATTCACAGGCAGACAGATATTTAAATCTCCAACCTTAAATTGACAGGAAATTTTCATGGTATTTAAAAATAGTGCACACTACAGTATAGTGCAATCACTCTCACTTTGTCTGCTGTCTTCATCTCGCAGATCAAGTATCATCTCATCATTGTCACTCTTGCTCTATGAAGTGCTAACTCATAGAACACACAGAACAAGCACAGGAAAATCTGGACATCAGAAGATGCCAATGCCAGTGTACAGTATATTTGAACAGACTTTTTGAGGCATTTCATGTAAATTAAGAGTGATTTGAGATATGCTTGACACCAGTTTAAAAATAATACTTTTTATAAGACATAGACCACAAGCATTTTTGTCATTTCAAAATTGGTATATCCAGTGGAGCACTCAAAAATTTTGACAGTGCATCAATAAAGCCCAAAATGAGGAAGGCTTGGGAATGCATTACCATTACTTCTCTGTACTCTATAAAAACTTATTCTGAGGAAAAATGTGATTCAAACTTGGTACTCAAATACAAGTTCTATCTTGTATGTTGAGGATGTATTACCCTAAGAACAAAGGGAGAAGTTGACATGTTATGATTCTAGGACCAGAGAAGGTCACTCAAATATATATTCATATTTATGAATGTGGCTATTCTGAGGGCTGTTGAATGTGCTTTGGAGAGTAACCCTGATGAATGAGATGAAAGTATACTTTTATGGGTGCAAGCATGAAAACATACAGTGTCCCATATAACTGGAACATAGGATCATGTTTCAGGTGTTCCAAGGTAAAGAAATGGCATTATATATGGATGAGTGAGTAGAGGTTATGTCACAATGTACCTGGGGAACCAATAGGCACAGCCAAGTACCCAATGAATTTAATATTTGCATAATATTTATTTTTAAGTGTGTGCCTATAGTTCTATACTTATGGGACACCTTGTGTAATGTTCGATCATAGTTATATTAGACAATGTTTCTCCTCTTCTAGGAAGACAGGTGCAGGTGGATTATGACAGGTCTCTTTTGACATACCTGATGTTATCATTCCAAAATTTTCCCATACTCATCCTGTGATGGATAAACCACAAATCATTGTTCACTTGGAGAAGAGTATTGGATACACAGTTTTCAACACATGTTGGGTGCCATGTTCAGCCAAACTCTTGGTGCTTGGATCCATGCCCAAGGGCACTGGCATTTTACAGATATATGAGTTCTCCAAGGGGAATCTGAATTTAGTAGAGGGATCTGAATGTCCTACTGGGTTGCGCTGTGGAACTTTTGGTGCATCCTCCTTTCAGCAGAGACAGATTGCTACTGGGGATTTCAAAGGGGTGCTCAATATCTGGGACATTGAATCACTTAAAGAGCCTGTGTATACTGCAAAGGCACATGCAGACATTGTAAATGCAATAGATGGTGTTGCTGGCCTGGGTATTGGTGTGGGAGCTCCAGAAGTGGTCACAGGTGGACGGGATGGAACAGTAAAAGTGTGGGACCCAAGGCAAAAAGATGATCCAGTTGTGTCCATAGAACCGAATGAGGGTGAACGTCGTCGGGACTGCTGGACCGTTGCCTTTGGTGGTGCTCATAGCATTGAAGAGCGAGTTGTCTGTGCTGGATTTGAAAATGGAGACATCAAGATGTTTGACCTTCGAAGCATGGGCATTTTATGGGAAACAAATGCTAAAAATGGTATTTGCTCTGTGGAATTTGACAGGAAGGATATACCAATGAACAAAGTTGTTGCAACTACTCTTGAATCAAAATTCATGATATTTGATCTTCGAACAAGACACCCAACAAAGGGATTCTCGTCTTTGACACAAAAGACAGCGCACAAATCAACTGTGTGGTTGTGTCGACATTTGCCACAGAACAGAGACTTGTTTATGACTGGTGGTGGAAGTGGAAGCTTATGTCTGTGGAAGTATTCCTATCCAGCTTCACGTGTCCAAGATTCTTCAGATGGAAATCAGGAGGGAGTTATGGGTGCAGTGAATCTCCTGCAAAATGCAAATATTGCTGCCCAGCCCATTTGTGGATTTGAATGGAATCATGATAAACTTGGTCTGGCTGCTTGTACTGCCTTTGATCAGACAATCAGAGTCATCATTGTGACTAAATTGAACACCTATTGAATTTTTGCCTATACATGCAAGAGCTGTCAATGAAATTTCATTTTCAAATAGGCCTATGGATTTGATCTCTTCAGTTTTTCTTGTTTGAAATCAGAAGACAAAGCCCTTATTATGTTACCATTGCCTATAACCTGATGAAAAGGAATGAAGAACCTGACTTGGGCTTCATTGATATTCCCTGTGATTGAAGTTGTGTGCATTCTACTGTATCTTTCATTTAAGTTGAACAAAGTTTTCACTTGGCTTGGGCATTTGTACATGGGAAATTCCTTATTTATGAGTTTTGAAGTCAGATAAAATGTTTCACTCAAATGAAAAACACTAGGTTTTCTACACAAAGAAGCTGGCATTTTCTTTTTATTGATGTAGCTCTTATTCTTACAGCTGCTTTTTAGGCCTATATGCCCAACTTTTGTTTTCTGATTCATTCATGATATGTATGGATGAAAATTTTCAGATTCAGGTGATGAGCCATGTCGTTTTGTGGGTGGCTGTGCTCAGGTCGTTTGCTACTGTTCAGACCTCATGGCAGTTTCAAGTGCAATAGCTTGAGGACATTTAGTGCAAGGCCTTATTACCCTCTCCAAAAGACTTCTAATGGAGCATCGCATCAGCCCCATTCCTTTCTCTTTTGCCAATCACATGTACGTCCCACAAACTTCAGATTCATCACCTCATCATCATACCATTTATTGCAGAACACAGGGATTCTTAGAAGTGCAAATATGAAGAGGATCCCACGTAAAAAAAGGTCCCTTACTGCTGCTGAACAAGGGAAGACATCTGATCAATCGTTCTTGGTTGTCTCATATGCTACCTGTGAGGCATATGACTTAGAGGCTTTGAGCTCCGATCTCCGAAGTGGAGGCCTCTATAGACCTGTCTTTGAGCAGGATGCAGAAGTTCTTCAAGAAATGGAAATTGTGCACATGAGAGCCACCTATCAGATAGAGGAGGAACCAAGGGAAATTTTCTTCTTTCCAGAAGGCTCAGTTGTGTTTTGGAATGTTTCAGTACTGGAGCGTCTGAGTGTCCTGAAGACCATCAGGGCGCATGAAACAGGAAGTTACCCTGAAAGCATGGTCCTTGAAGAAGTTGAAATACTCCATTACCTAAATGCTCCAAATGTGAACAAAACCAGGTTTAATAATGGGAAGATCCAATTTTGTGGGAAGACTGGGAGTGCATTGGAGAAATACACCTTCTCAAATGCTCTGGCTCTATCTGTGAAGCTGGGGATTTGGGAAGCTATGTTGTCAGAATATGCTGACAGCATTGAGTTCATCCATGATGACATGAAGAAGCGTGCACGCATTCGGATCTCACGCTCAGAAGTTCTGCAGAAAATGGGAGCTCTGTTTGCCCTCAGACATGGCATAAACTTAGGCACTGATCTTCTTGACACCCCAGATTTCTATTGGGACAGGGAGGACCTAGAAGTTCTGTATAGAAAGACATGCAATAACCTCAGTATCACACAGAGGACTCGAGTGATGAATGAGAAGTTGAATCACTGCTGTGAATTAATGGAACTTCTTGGAACACACTTGAATGATTTGCATCATGTCAGGCTTGAACTTATGATCATTGCTCTCATCATGATAGAAGTCATTTTTGAGCTTTTGCATTTCTTTGCCAGATGAGATCAGTTTTTTTTTGTCTTGCATCTAGGTCCTCTTCTTAGTCAAACTGAATGATATTGTTTTCTTTTGGTTTTTGTTATGATTTAAAAAAGTTCCAAGTATGGTTGTTGTATTTCCATTTTCTGATTTTCCAGCCTGAGTGCAAGCAAAAGGACTCATGCAAAAAGGAACTCTTGTGAATGTAATTTAGGGATCTCTTGCTCATTTCTTTCTAGTTCCAGTAAAAACTGCCTTGCTTTTTATTTCAGATCTTAGTTAAAGGAAATGATGCATTCAAGGTAGAGGAAAGAGAAATTAAAAGTGCTAGATAATATTTTTGACGGTATCTGGTGGACCACTTTTCTATTATTTCTGTCCAAGATTTTCTAAAATAGCTGAGTTCCTTTTTCCTCATATTCAACTGCTGATGGTGCATGAAAGGTATCCAGTTCTATCATACATAATGCAAGAGTCACATCATGTGACTTTAGAGCCTGTGAAGCTCTGATGTGCAGCCAGAATAGAATACATACATATCATTTATTATCACTTATATTTTGGTCTCTCCACTTGATGATCCTGAGAACACAATTCCAGTGATTTAAAATTATGAAACCCCATTTTCACCAGTGCTAGTATGTACTGAAATGGAAGCAGTAATGTGGGAATGGGAGACCACTAGTCTTATTGATAGAAAGAAAGAGTTCTTTTGCATTAAATGAATTTTGTATTCAAAAGCTGACTTGTATTATTATTATTAGTATCATATGTGGTTTGTGTTTCATTTCTAGCTCCTATTTATGTTAATGATTAACCCCTGCCCATTGCTTGATGAGTAGGATCTCATAATGGCCAAGATACTCAGAACATCTTAAACTTAATAAGCTGTATATTTGTCTGATAGCATCAGCAAGGTGAAGCTTTTTTAGGACAGTCATTATGAGGGGGATGATGTTGCATGCCATCTGATTCAAGTGCATGTTTCACTTTTTGACCTGACAGTTTGTGTCTTGTTATCCTTTGACTTGAACAGTTTTATGTTTCTTTCTGGTTCACCATTTTGTTGTGCTTGCTGTGCATCTGTGGGAAAAAATGAATACCAATCAGGTGAATAGGGTATAGTAGTGTAGAGTCCAATGAGAATTTGAATAGTCCCCAGAGATTTTGCTATGTGTTGCCTACCAATGCAAGGATTTAGATGACTTTACATCTAAAAATATCTTCTCTCCATTTGTATGGCATAAGTTTGACATTCATCCTTCCTTTGGTTCCATCAATTTCATGTATTTTTCAAATGCACATATGTAACTAACACATAGCACATTTGGAAACCAAGTTAAGTGCTTGAATTTTTTGGTGAATTAAGAGGAATCAGATATGAATTATATATATATTTTTAATGTTAGTATATACTTGCTTTTTTTGTGTGCAGGTCAGGCCACACCTGAACCCTTGCAAAAAAGCTTGAACTCCTGTGATGATTCGAATTCAGGAGGACCAAGTATTTGCAATGTTTATGGTTGCATTTTGGTAGAATCAGACATTTCTACTGCATCCATTGCCACTTTAGCCTGGGCATTCCTTAGATTGACCAGCAATTGGTCCTTTGCAATCCCAATCACCTTTGGAGGTATGGCTTTCAGTACAGACAGACATCTTCCAGAAATTGTCTCCCAGGCCTTCTTGCTCAAAAACAGAACTATGGTACATGGATTTATCAATGTACACCTTGATGACCCTTCTCTAAGTCAGAGCTGGACTCTCTTCAAACTAAATATTTTTATCACTGCTGATTCTATCACATTTGTTTTATTTTTATGATGTTCTATTGTGGTTAATACCCATGAAGTAAAACCATGTAATGTTATGGAACCAGGAGAACCACTCTGATATTCAGACAAAGGTAAGAGTTATATGGCTAATATTAGGCATAGCACTATCACCATCCCTACAGACACGATACAAAGTCCAGGAACTTTTCTGAGATCCTTAGTAAGTGAAGTATTTACTGAAATGGAATGTCATACCAGTGGCTTCATTTTGTAGATCAAGGTGAAAGTCCTAATATTAGCTGAAAGTCAATGCTGGCATAGATAGAAACAAGGTCTTGAATTAATCTGGATGCAAATGGAAATGGTTTCCATTAGCTTGAAGTTGACAGCTTTTACTTTGGTCTTTGGCAGTGCAGCAGTTATGATGGCATATTAGCATTACATCAAGTCATGCAGTTTCTAAAAGCTTCAATAAATTTTGTAAGAAGCATGTTTCACTACTGTCATCTCTGTTTGATATCTACTTTTATCACCTGATATCCTTATGCATGTGGGAAGGAAATAATGGCTTGCTTTGCATGTTTTACAATGCTCTTCATCCTAAGCATTGACTATGATGTTGCATGTTGCTTTTGCAGACACTAACACATTCCTATCTACCACCATTTAATTTTCCTCCTTCACCTGTCTTTCACTGACTAATCCATGCCAACCAAAGATCCTGGCCATCCCCCTTCCCAAAATCAACTTCTACCCTCTTCCCAGTACTTAGGTGACTTAGTCCTTGACCTTGAAGGGGTGAGTGGTGACCCAGTCTTGACCATGGATGTGAAAAAAGTTAAAGGGATTGAGACAGAAATTGTGTCTTCAAATGGGGAATCAGGAAGCACTCGATTTGCTGTCCTCATCCTGGCTGTGATCTTTCTTTCCTCCCTCACTTCCCTTTTCTACGTCTACACCATGTTTCCTAAGCTTGAAGAGTAAGTTTCAGCAATCATTGGAGACTTTCATGAAGGATAATTTTTGAAATGGTGATTCCATTCATGTTGTTTTCCTGCAGGGATGAAAGACAATATATCAAACTACCAAAGGACATCGATGATGCCAAGAACCTAGGGAATGTTCTATCTAGGTACAAGGACATGTACTTCTCTGAGGTCCTCTCTGGAGTGTTTGTTATCTATATATTGTATCCTTTTCTTTCTCACTATCTGATTAGGAATTATGCATACAATTTCTGTTTTAAAAATTTTTGCTGATTAGTTTGGATTTAAGATTTGGCTACACTTGAGTGATTACTAAACAAATGACAGTGCACCATGAGAAAACTCAGCTCTGGCAAAGGCTCAACACTTGCAAAACCACTTCAGGGAGAGGGTTAAATGTATCCCATTTGGTCAATAGCCTTGCCCCATTCAAGCTTTCAAGCTTTGTCAATGGACATGAATCAAGAGTTCATGTCATTTCCTGTCTATATTTGATGATAGCCACTGAATCTATTTAACCCATTTGCACCTACAAGTGTACTTCTGTGTAGAACATTTCAAGGTATACCACACCATGAAATTGGTGTGTTATGCCTTGAAAAAAATCCAAATGATACAGACAGACCATGCAGACTTTTTCACCTTTTTTTTTTTCATGGTTTAGGAGTGATATGAAACTGATATCAGTATGAATGCATGAAAGGAATAGTGAGGAATCTCATTCATCTGATATGATTCTCTCTTTCTCCATCTGGCTCTTGTATGATGACAGATTTAAGTTGGGCAACTTTATTGCTATTCACATAACTGCAGGAGAGGGAAAAATTTATGAAGCGATGCCTGGCACATGTGTTGTGCAATATTTTCTGTGGTACAATGTAAGTATTGTACTAAATAAGTATAAATAAGTAAATAGCATAGTATAAACATGACAATATAAGCTTAAGTATTTGCTGTAGTTCAGTATAATATAAGCTTAAAAGGGAGCCATATTTTGGAATCTTGGTATTTAAGATAAAGTATCATCTTTCTTGTAAGCATTTCATTTTCAAGCATATCCTTCTCAATTGTCTAGGTTCTGTCCTAAACTGGCTGTTATGTTAATTTTTAAATTAAAATCTTAGTGATCCTTGACAATAGGGCAGCCTTCAGACATTTGCAATCCCTGGATCAATTTTTCTGTCCATCCTCTCTGGGTTTTTGTTCCCATTCTGGCTGGCTCTGGGCCTAGTTTGTTTCTGTTCAGCAACAGGAGCCATGTTTTGCTACCTCCTTTCTTACCTTGTTGGGAGACGCCTCGTCCACAAGTATTTCCCAGAGAAGGCTCTTGAGTGGTCTAAAATGGTAAGCCTCAGGAAACTTTGGATGACAAAATTTCATAGGCCTATATGTTACCATGGTGACACCCCATGGAGAGGTTCCTTTTGATGGTGTTGAGGAATATGATGATTCTTTCTATATGTACTGGTAACATTGAAGCTTCTGCCTCTCCATTTTATAAATTTGCAAAATGGCCTGTCAGTTCTTCAAACATGATTGAAAACCATGATGTCAACTTGAACTTTTTTTCTCAGATGGAATCTAGATAGGTTGGATTCATAACGCTTCAAGTATGAAGTCTATTATGACCTTTCCTAGAAATGTTTCCATCAAACTCATTACTCTGCAATGGTATCTCACCAGTATGAATCCACATCTAATTCACAATATGGGTGAGGTAAAATTACTGCTACTTATTGATGCCCTGCTGAAAACAGAAGTAATTCCTGTAACTGGTTTAACCCTTTGGATTTTTTTATCAAAATAATTTAGTGCAATGATACAGTGAGTGACCACAACTTGTCAAAATTATCCCATGGGTTAAGAATGTCTCTTGCACCTGTATCCTCTTAACCCATTCATGCCCAGCGACTGCAGAACACTGTGGGTTTAAAAACGTAATATTACAGTTCCTGGCGTTAATGGGTTAAATTACAAGTCTTGCTTCTTGGATTGTTTCTGTTGAGTTGTGTTTCTATTGTAATTATTATGTCAAAGCAGATAGGCCTAGATCCTCTATATTAATCCCCCCCCCCCCCATGTTGATCAGTGATGAATTTTGAGTCTAGCTTGTTATATTACATAAATGTCTGGAAGATTGGTTATTTGTGTTGTCCTTGTAGGTGGCTGAAAATGTGTACTAGAGTTTAATCTCAGTCACCCCAATATGTGGATTTTTATTAGCTGCAGTGCATTACAATTTTAGAGGTCAAAGCTTTCAAGAATATCCTGCATATTCTGTGACTTGCTTCCCTTTTCATCTTTTAAAAATCAAACCATCAGTAGAGGGTTGTAACCCATATCATCTAGCTGGTAAGTTTCACCTTTTCAGTAAGCATAATTTTTTCATTGGTAAATATTGGTATTTTACAATTATGTCTTGAGCAAAGATTTATTTATCAAGACAGCTAGTATTGTGCATCTCATGACAAGTCTCTATGGTTGTATTCAAGGTGAACCGGCACAGGGAGCACTTACTGAACTACATCATTTTCCTTCGTATCACACCATTCCTGCCTAATTGGTTCATCAACATCACAGCACCTGTTATAGGTGTCCCTCTTGTCCCCTTTTATTTAGGCACTTTCTTTGGTGAGTTTTCTTAGTGTTTTATTATCCTCTTTCAGCTGTAGTTTTCCCATTGTATCCTGTCTCTCCAGTGTTGTGTTCAGTGATGTTTCTTGCCTGTAAGAGGCTCTAGAAGTTTGTCATAGTGGCCTATGCTATCAGAGAGTCCATAATTTATTCTCAAAACTTACTTTGAGTGGAGTGGGATGCTGGTATTCATTATAGCAGAAAATTGTTTTAAGGAAATTTGAAGGAAAAAATCTGTGGATTAATAGCAAGAATCTGCCCCATACCAGTTTTAACTTTTTAATTTTTTTTGGATCAATTGGAAATTTTAACTTCCATGGCTGATTCATGTTTGGTGAATGGATTATGATCTATAGTTTGGAAAAGTCAGACTGGACTTCAACAAATGGGAAACACCATTCATTCCTATTTAGCCAAAACTAAAACTGCTTGTTATTAAGTACCAAGGGGTTATTATTAAGAGAGTTATTAAGTACCTACATACAGCTTCAAGAGATGTTCAATGGCTCATGATAGTAGCTGAAGCAGCTGTCTTGATGGATGCAGGATATGCTAAAGTCAGTGAAGAGAATGTTAGAAATGGTTGGAAAGTATACTGGAGAGTGAGATGAAAAACTGAAAATGAAGGTGACTGCTCTTGAAGTTTTGAATGATTGCTCTATTGTAAGGACCAGATGAGTGTACCTCTATTGTACTCCTTATTTAAATTCTGCCACAGACCAAGTGAAGGATTCTTAGAAAAATTCTGCACAAATTTCCATTGTGTACTGATTGCCATCTGATCTCATCAAATTGCTGAAGGTATAAGTCATTGCTGGAAGTATTTATATGTTTTCTCCTCTTTCAGGTGTGGCACCTCCATCCTTTGTTGCAATTCAAGCAGGGACCACATTGCAGAAGTTAACCTCATCTAAGGATGCAGTGTCGTGGGGTGCTGTGGCACTCTTGGCAGTGTTGGCCCTTCTGTCACTTCTCCCAGTCTTGTTCAAAAAGCGACTTAGAGACAAGTTTGATTGACTACAATTGCTTTTAGTCTCTCAGTTCCAAATCCCTATGTGAGTTAAAGAATTGCTTGCGATCAAAACTGAGGAAAGCTCAGATCAAAGTGGCAGATTCTTTTCTCACTCTGGTCAGATTTCCTTTTCTTGGTGACATATATTGTGATCTATGATCAGTATGTGATTTTGAAATTTTGGAAATATGATTGAATCAAGGACTGATGAGGATCCAACATAGATGCATCAAGTCACTAGGGTTTTTATTTCCTTATAGCTTACTATTTGTCCCTGTTAATGTCTTTGGCTCCCTCATTCTTTCTTCCCCACCATTACTTTCTTGACATAATTGTTCCAACTACCTTACCAGTTATGTGTTACAAATTTAGCTTCAACCAGCACCATTAGTAGTACTTCCTTTGATGACATGAGTTATGACCCCATTGTTCATCGATAGACAAAGATGGCAGTGGTTTTCAGTAATACCCTACTCTTGTTTGCTGAAGTTCCATCCTTTTTTACACCACTCTTTGAACACTGCTGATTACCTGCATTCCCATTTTGAAACTTTGTATCTATGATTTTCCAAATATGCTTTTAATATAATATATTACAGTATTTAGTTATTAGCTATTTTCATCTGCTACATCTTTCCAATGGAATGATGAGGCACCTCTGCAGTTGGTGGAAGGAAAGGGTTGAGAAAGTTGTCAGATACAATGCTTTTAAAATGAGTATTGGTTTTCCATGTCAAATATAGATAGAAAAAAAATCAAATGACAGGTTTGTTGAATGTTGGGTGTTAACTCTATGAGGAGTATGCACATATATTTATATTTTCAAGTATTGAGCAAGCATACATCACACCCTCACAAAATATGAAAATGTGAAGTTACTGAAAGTCAATGTGAATATTCATGTTATGAACTACTCTTTTTAATCTGCAAATCATTTGTCTCAACCTGAAGTGAATAAAGTAAGATGTTCTTCGTAATTTCATTTTACCCCATCTTTGCTTCCTAACTCACTCCCACTGGGCATTTTATCTCTCCACCCCACCTCACTACTCAAAGGGTTAAAGAATAGCATATTAAACATGTGGAGAGTCAATTGCAACAAAACTACATCAAACACTTTGTAGCATTCATGAAATGACACAGTAATCAATGCTCAGTTTATCATAAAAGTATGTTTGCATACCTTTTTATACCAGTGCATGAAAGTTACAACATGGGGTCATAGAGCTTCCTGTATGAATACAGTATGCAATTAATTCCCTTGTTTCCATTTCCTAAATGAGGGAAAGTGATTTGATTTGATTACATTCATTATGACTGGTAATAGCATTCTCCCTGATGCTCTCTGTGAAGGTAGAAGGAACATCCCCCAAAAAGTGATCTGATGAAACCATATTCTTGATCATCCTCTGACTTTACATATTGTGCTGTCAGTTTTTGAAAAACTTTAACAAAATGGTGGCAAAATCACTTTGTAAGCATGGTTTCTTTGCAGTGGTTAAAGTAGCTTTTGCTTCATCTGGCCTTCAACTGTCTGCTTTCACATGGTTCTTATATGAGCAGAAAAGCACCCCTCTTGCATGTTAATGGCAGCAGCAGCGTTTGTTGACTTGTGTTTTACCTCATTTTAGCATTTGTTAAACCATGTTTAATGTAGTGAAGGGTGCACTGAATTCCATTCTCCCTCTTTCTTTTCTTCTGTTAGAATTTCACTCCTTCCCTTTTATTTCAGGCAGTATCTATTTCCTATGGCCAATCCTGACCATGAATACATACTTCAAGTATCTATACTTTAGATTGAACCTTTTAGGCCTGAAAGCTGAAGCCACCTTTAGCATAAATGTCTTTTTGTCTTGCCTAAGTGTGGTTTCAGCATTTGGACCTTGAACTTCATGTCCTTATGTGTTGATCATTGCAAATGAGGTTGAATACCATATTCAAGTCCTAAACAAGTGAATCTGGAGCTCTGCATAGAGGAAATGCATGGTTGTTGCATTTGACTTTCTATGTTTATTGTGTTCCAGCAACTAGCACAACAGCAGATTTTGATTTCCTTGTCGCATTTGTCTTGAAAAGCATACATATTGGATGTAAATGTGAAGCACAGACTAATTTCCTTAAAAGATGTGCCTTAGATTGAAGTGAGTAAAATGTCCCTTGCAAGGCAGTTTGACTGCCTTCAATGAACATTTTTCTCCTTCAGTCTGAGTGGTTGCTGCATGAATTCAGTTGTGTATTCTGTAAAGGGCTATATGGCAATATTAAGCAAGTGTTCAATATAGTATGGTAATGAACATATGGTAGTGCCAAGGTTTCTTGATATGAGCATTTTCTACCTATCCCTCGACCCTGTTAAGAGGTGAAAAAGAGAGGGACAAGGTTCCCAATCATTGAAGAGCTTGCTCAGCCAGCACTTGGTATCTCATGTGAGGAAATGGAGGAAATGGTCCATGTTTTCTTGCTTATTATTAACTACGGACTTTTCTACAGCCTGTGTACACTTTAGACCCATTTTTAAGGGTTGATGGAGATCCTTGACTTTGGTTTATGGATGGGATTGTGTGTGAGAAAAAGTGTTTCTATGATGAATAATCATGGTTGGACATCCTTTGGAACTGCCCCAAAGACCCAGCAAATGCCCATTTTTTGTATCTGTTGAAAGAAACTATGAGTTTGCCCGTCCGTTTAAGTAAAAATTAGATCTCTTTGTACACAGGATTAAGAGTGTAGTCTGTGTCAAAGATTTTTACTTCAGCGCTTGGAAGAAGCAACATACAATGGACCTTGGCTCTACAACTAGGTTCAATAACGAAATCTCGTCTTTTATAGATGTTTGACCTTGAGATTTATCGGCATTCATTAATCGACTATGCCTCTCGGCAAAAGACATATCTAAATCCTATAAACCAGATAGATTTTGAAATGAAGACCACAAAACAAGACAGCACAAGGGCATTGGCCAGAAGGGTACTCTGGTGTTTAGAAAGGTTTATTCGTCCTGGCATGCACAGGGTGATTTTAGTTTTCTTGACCTCTGGGCAATGAGAGGAATAAGTTAGCATGCTGTCAGGAGTGAAGCCCAGAAATTTGAATGAGCTTGCACTGTACCCAGGTCTGAAACGGGTAAGAAGCGTACATCTATTTTTCTTTGCATTCAGCACCATTTGTTGGTAGCTGCCCATGAATTTAGGTTGACTATATCGTCATGGCATCGATCACGTCTTTTTGGAGCATTTGATTGGTAGCGACTGGACAATCTCGGCAAAATTTCGAACGAAAAGGTTTTGGTGAACATGTAAATCTTTGTCACGTCAAATTCTTGAATGAATATCAGTAATGGTACTGAATTGGGTTGTCGTCGTACAACTATACTCATCGCCAAAAAAAGCCAAACCAAGGAGTTGAGCGATCTTGAAGTTTGGTACACGAGCTCGTACTAGTGTACCATGAAATCTATTTTCACTGTGAAAACTTGCCAAACGCTTCAACTTTAATAAGCACTTAGAAATCGTGCTAATCGTCCTAAACGGTCACGTAGAATGGTAATATTAATGGAACGTGGTTTTAAAGCCCCTAAAGTTGAGTAAAAATATCGAGAAAAGTTTCAGTCATGGGATGAGACAATGCGAAGAGAACTTGCGAATTCGTGAGGCATGAGGGAAGAGGACGGCATCCGTTGATGACACCAGATTCCTTTTCTCTTTCCCTCAAGCCCCTTCATTGTAGAGCCGTTGTTGAGTGTCTAACTGAAGCAGTACCAATATGAAATATCTGAAGACAAATTCAGCAAGTGTTGGAAGTCTTTTAATGGATGTTTGAAAGTTATAGGGTCATTTTTATGCTTTACGTGCATCAGCCTGATGCATGCATCCCAATTTGTCTACACCGATCGAATTATGACATCTCGTTAAAATTGCCTTCAGAGTTTTCATCTTTTGCCCTGCCTTGCAGTTATACTCTCAACAACGGCTCTATGGTGACGTGGCATGAGGGGGAGAGAAAATGAATTTGGCGTCATTGGCGCAGCCCAAATTGCACATTGTGCAATTTGGCAGCTTTACCCTGCATTGCCTCATCTCATGGCCCTGGAGCTTTGCTAGATTTTTTGTGCCCATCAACAGTTCGCCTGCCTCGTTTCATCAACGTAATCCTTTTAGACGACCTTTTCGGGCGATTAATTCCTGTAGCCTCTATTTAAATTGAAGTTTTTGGCATATTTTCTCTGTGAATATTCATTCCACTCACTTGAAACTCTAATCGATTTGATCTTTGGTATGGTTATCCGAATTACAGCGCCGTTAAATATTTATGTTCAGGTTGGAAATCTAATTGATGGCTTCTGGGGAAGCTTTGTGGATTTCTGTGATCCCTCTGGGAATGGGTCTTTTTGAACAGGAGTGGGTGAGATAGATGGTCTGTTGACTTGAGCCACAGTCGCAGTTTGAATCATCTTCCATTCGTGGAGGAGATAATTGCATTGGTCGTAGGATGTTCTAAGTCTATTTAGGGAAGTCCAGGTCTTGCGTGGTAGGGCGAAGTCTCGTGATTAGATCAGGGGTTCCTAACCTTTTGCACCTACGGATTCCCCAGACCTAAAGTATTACACATGGACCCCAGGTTAAGAACCCCTGGATTAGGTGGAAGGGTCCGAGATGATGTTCGGTAGGCTCGCGTTTGACCAAGATTCGCGCCATTTATCTTAAGCTCAAGTAGAGGCCACAATCGACGCCATAAAACTAAAGATCGACCGATATATCGGTCGATCTCTCGTATGAGTGTTCTGGCCATTACGGCATCATCGAGATGCGAGGAACTGCAAGTCTATCACTCCACTTCCATTTTTATTCTCCTACATAGAAGTTAGGCGTATTCACGGCTTCGGGAACTTCAACGGTTAAAACGATAGACATTCGCCCTAAGGGTTAGGTTTCGCTGATGATTGTCCGAAAGTACGAGGACTGTTCATTTAATTCGCGGACACGGGGAGGGGACTTCTGCCCTTGCCCGACCCTGTCTGCGAATTAAATGAACAGCCCTCGTTTAGAATTGTTGGCCTGCTGCCTTACGTTAATCCTCCCATTTATCCAGGGTCTAAAACGTAGGCTAAAACGTAGCGTGAGTGTAGGCCTAAACAAGTCTTAAAGGCCCTCCTCTGCTCGACTACGATATTTCTAATGCTCGCCTAATGAAACTTTTAAAATGTTTCGTTCTCCTCGGGGCTTATGCTCACGCGATGGCATCTGATCTCCCAAAAAAAATCCCGACATCAAGAAGTGGAGATATATCCTTGAAATTTGGTTTCGGAACTCGTTGGGCTAGAGAAACACTCAGATTCCATAAAGACCGTTCTCTACATAACATAATTCATTAAAGAGGTCGACCGATATATCGGTCGATCTCTACATAAAACCATTGCCCGAGAACTTCGATCGTTTTTCGAACCTCCTTAGGATCGCCGCGAACAACATCCGCCGCGGCCATAGAAAGGCTTACACTTCCTGCTGGCAACAGGAGAGAGAAAGCCTTTACAAAGAATATAAAGGCCCCGATACGTAAGGCAAGGGGACTTGCTTACAAACCGCATAGGATTTTGAACCGAGGGAAAAGTCGAAGCAAGTCGTATATAGACGAGGCAACCCGCCGGAGACCGTGTCCCGTAAGTTTATTTACGTGGACGATCTGGCATTAGCGACACAGGCGCAACCTCTCACTGGCACCGAAAAGTCCCTCACGGCAGACCTCGCTGCACTGGAGGGCTACTTCAAGAAGTGGTGCCTTCGCTCAAACAGGTACAAGATCGCTCAACTCCTTGATTACGCCTTTTTGGCGATGAATTTGGTCGGAGGTCTGTGCTTTCTTTGCGGAGCATCTTGAGAGAATAGAAATGAATAAAAGACTACACGTAAAGTTTGAAGATGTCGTAGGGGAACCCCTCAGAGACTGGTCCCGGCACTTGGGATGTGGACGCCTCTTGATGTATCTCTTCCTTCAAAGACGATTATTCAATTCTGAGATGCTCCCAAAGTCAAATATGGGACCTTCTCTATGTCCTCAATGGTTGTCTGAGACAAGTTTCGGATGTCTTGCGCAGCAGGAAAATACGAGTCCTTTTCTATCAGAAAGGATCACCCTCGGGATGCCTGACGCTTTGATGACCCCGAGAGAGAGAGAGATCTTATTGCTTCTTAATTGCCCCCTGAACAGCATTCCTCAGACTGCGTCGCGAACGGGGTCACAGGGGAATCATGACGCACGGATTCTCTTTCCCTTCATCAAACCAGGCAAATCATATTCGCCACTAGAGCATCAGATTATTTTGTGCGATACAGCAGAAGAAATTCCACTGGAGAAATAGTCCGGTATATATGGTGTTACTCGTAAATCAGCCGTAAGTAGAGCTGCTAATGCTTGGTAGCCTCGGCGTGATACTGACTTGAATTTTGCAAGTTTAGAAGGCAATTCTAATAATAACTAATAATAGTCACGAATATGCCCTTTTCTACAATTTCCAGCAAAACGTGCCACTTTAACATGCTTACTTACATAGACAAAATCATGCAATTATTATCATTTTCAGGCACGAGCATTTTTTTCTTAGAAGCAGATAACTCCAGGGGCCTGTTCTTCGCCTCCACTAATCTAAACCTAGACCTCTTAGGTAGCTTCTGGAGTAGATTAAGTTAAGATTTAGATTTAGACTCAAGTTTAGCAGATGCGAGGAACAGACCCCCAGGATTCTTTATAAGGAGGGTCTTTCTTGTTTACCCCTTCTCTTCCCACGTGTCCCTCGAAAAATGAGGGAAAATGCGGGGATTGTCTCTTCCAAAGCTGTCTTTCACCTTGTCAACCAAACAGTTTATGTAGAAGAACCGGCTGTCTATGTCAGAGTCCATAGGGAGAAAGCAGTTTACTCCCGTTCCAAATCGGGAGTCGCCGGTTGCCGCGGAGGCGAATTCCGCTCGAAATGCATCGGATTCCACGGAAACTGATGTCGGGATTTGGACTTTTCCTGTCGATTTTGGTCGATACGACGTCGATTTCAGAAAATGCGATCGAGGGGAAAAAAAAGAATGCCTCGGAAGGTCGGCTCGATGGCCTTGGAAGGATTTCTTCGATCTTTTTCCCTCTCGTCCATCGACGGAGGAGAAAAGGGAGGTGAAATCCTCGGACGAGGATCGGGCGAGAGAGGCGAGGTCGGTGCTCCACCGAAACTCTTATCGGAACGATCAGTTATTTCTCATTGGAACCAATTCTTTCCTTTCTCTCTTGCTTTTCTTGTTGGTTCCACCACGGATTTACCCATGCCATTCCAGGGGTGGGATGGCGTGGGTAAATCCGAGGTGGAAAACTTTAAAATGAAGCCGAAACTTTACACACATTTTTTTTTTAAATGGAAATGATTTTTCTGAGAATCAATAAAAGTCAAAGAATAAAGAAGTAGCTTCTCCTGCTTTAACGAATTATCTTTTTCCCGAGAAGTAAACCTTGCGGAACCGGAATTCCGTAGAAAAGAAACTAGGCGCGGATCGTTCCGGCTTCGCCTTTCTTTCAGTCTTTCTTGATAGAATTTTCAAAAACCGCCAGAGCAGCAGTTTGCAGCATTGGTAACACTTAGATATACAGACCTGGACCCCATCAAATTTTCTGTCCTGTAAAAAAAAAAAAAGTACTGCCTGAGATTCATTGACTTAAAATAGGAAATCTTTCCCATTGCGTCTTCCTTAACCCTCATCCGGGCAAGCTTTTTTACAACCTATTCCGGGCAAGGTGAGTCTGTCAGACTCACATGTAAAATAAGGCCGTTTGCTGCGGTTACGGTATGTATTTCTTTGTAAATTTCTTTGTATTTTTGAAGAGCACGAACAAGGTGACAAAGTCACGAAAGCTCATTAAGTGAGTCCAGCGGACTCACCTTGCCCGGATTAGGGTTAAACGTATTTTCTCGCCACCCTAATCTTATCGATATTTTCTCACCAAGGATCAGGAAGACCTTTTTCTTGTCTGTAGTTTTACGGAAGAAGTAAAATTCCTAAGGAAGTCACGGATTTCAGTGTACAGCTGGTGAGTTTCCGGCCGGAATTTTTGCTTTTTCAGTATATTTCATTTATTCGATGTCTCATAAAAAATATACCTTTTTTTTCGGAGGATGGGGGGAGGGACCTAAAATTTGAACTTTGGGTTGTGGATTCTTGGTTTCCATGAAAAGGAGACACAGACCCCAAAAGATCGAGACCCCCGCCCCTTTCCTTGGGGATATCTTCGGGACATTTTGGGGATGCAAGCCCGCTTGTGCCGCAAGAAAGCGCATCCCTTTCAATCAAAAAGGGCCAATCTTATCATGCCTTTGCGCCCTGACATTTTGACAGACACGAGATGTCCGGAAAAACGACCTCTGGGACTTTTTTTGCTCGTCCCGAGCGGATATCGCTAGGACGTCTTCGGGATGCACTTAAGGTGATTGGGACGCAGCAGTTGTCCGCTAACGGGCAGCAACAAAAATGCTGCATCTAGGAAATGCAGCTCGGCATCTGCTGCATTTTGTGTTTCACTGCAACCTCAGTAATAGATGTGGTTTCTGTTAAATCCCGGATGCTGTATGGAAATTTCCTTAATGCATTGCATGCAATATTTTTCAATATAGCATGCAGGTATGGCGTCCAGAGCATGCTGAGCATAAGTAAAGGAGAGAGAAAGAGGGTGAGCGCATTCGGTTGTGATCTTGCCGTGACGTAACAAGAGGGAAAAAAACAGTGATGGGTAAGACCTTTTTTTTTATTTCTTTCCCTTTGAGTTTCCGCTCTCGGGATCCTGATATTCCGCGATTTGAGCGCCTCAGTTGAGAAATTCTCCTTCAAAATGAAGGCTGAAAACTAGAAAATATAATAAATATTGAGTTTCTCCCACCGCTTGCAGATATCCTGACGAACTTATCGACAGACTGCCGCACTCTGAATGCAGCGTACAACTTTGCATAGCGGGGGTGGGGGAAAATATGGAGCAGCTAAGATTATCCGGTATTTATGCGCCCAAGGACGAATGTGATTGAGAATCGTAGATCAAGAATTCCGAGAAAGGCGGGTAAGGGTAACGAAAATTAAATTATTCCATCCGGTTTTCCTCTTCCGGAATGAATTCAGCTCTCCGTAAAATATGTACTTCGCTTTTTGCCTAAAACTCTCTGAAGACAGTTTTTCCGCCAAAGCGGAAAACGAATGGCCCCGGTGATGAGACACGAAAGAAAGGGAAGGTCTTCGAGCGCACAAAGGGCTCCTATGTTCCCTAGAGAAATTCTCGGGATTTCCCATTTTCCTTTGAAAGGGCTGCAGAGACTCGCCGTCCCTTTTGGGGTCTCTGGGGACTCGCCCGGTGTTCTTCCCCGGTGTTCTTCCCCGGTGTTCTTTCCCGGTGTTCTTCCCCGGCGATTCGTCGGAGCGTCGAAAGGGAAAGGGCTTCGTGGGGACGACTTTTTATTTCACATTAAAATCACGGACAGAGGAAGACCTCAAACGCGACATTGCTCGACTGGAATACCATAAAATCCAGGGGACGTGTATCGTTTTCTCCTCTTCCCCTTCCCCTCAGCACCATGCACAAGAATCTATGAGATCAATGCGTGCAGATATGACCGACAAGTTTTGCAGACAAAATAGGGGCATCGTGTGGTGACCCGCACCCACGACGAAGACGATGTCATTCATTCGACCGATCTGCGACGAGATATAGACCTACAAGGAATTGGAGCAAAAATCACTTACAATGCTCTGCATCTCAAACTTTCCAATGTGCATGATATATGATATATGAAGAAGGCTGTGCGGCCCTCGATCGAAAATGGAAGAACCCAATTTGAACCGGCTTGAAGTTTCCATTTCGGTGGAGAGTACTCCGAGAAAGTCTTTGAACGAATGCATAATTACCGAGGAGAATGCTAGGAGCAGAGTGAAGCTGCGAACACTTCAAACATTGGAAATGACTCGATGACACCCAGAATGCAGAGGGGGGGAAAAAAAGATCTGCGGTGTCAAAACAAGCAAGAGATGTGGAGCTTCACTCGCTCCGACGCAGTCTGTTTATAGCTGCAGCAGCGTAATCCTCGCGGAACGCGTTCGTGAGAACCGGATTCCATTGTGCGCATGGGAAAAGTCTCGAAGGTTGCCAGATTTTTATTTTTTTCTTTCGGGAGACTCCGTAAACTGGTTGGGAGCCCCGCTGCTGCTTTGGTGCCCACAGCCATGAATGGCCGAAAAAAGGCAGCCGATCCTCTCATTCTCAAAAGAGGGAACTGTTTCCACCCATCTGGACTTGGACCTGCACGCACCACCTCCACCACCTCACCACCTCACCACCTCACCACCTCACCATCTCACCCCCTCACCACCTCACCACCTCACCACCTCTACCACTTCACCATCC
>CAJPEV010002744.1:0-13408 GCA_905338385.1 Darwinula stevensoni
TAAAATTAAGGGACGCTCGACCTCGACACGTGATATCGAAATGGGCGAAATCGCCTCTTGATATCACTATCTTGAATCTTGAATCTTGAAAAAAGGTAAGTCTTGGCTTGACCTGAAGGCAGCCTGTTGGTTAGGCCTAAGCCTAACGTTAGTGACTCTCCCGTAGAGAAAGAGGGGGGGGGGGGGGGTTTGAAGACTGGGAAAGCCTTTGAAAATTTGGTTTCACATTACTACATTAACTATCAACGGCTCAAACAATCGGAAGTGTGGTGAGCACTCTAGAGCTCTGGGATTCAGGAAATCGTTCGGGTCCAAAGTACTGTCGTCCCAGGGGTCCCTGATTCGGATGTGTTCCACTCTTTGTTCCCATCTTGGGGAGAGAGACCGAGGATATATGCCTAACCAGCCCTTTTTCATTACTTTGCTCCCCCTTCCCTTCAGCGCTAGCTCTCCCTTGTTCCGTCAAATAAATGATAGTTCTGATTATCTACAACTATGTGTTACGCGACGATAACTTATGTAGTTGACCGAGTCACTATCCTACAAAATTGTTACACAAAAGAATACTTTATTTACACTCTCAACGCTTTTCCCTGGGCATGCCAAGGCTTAAATTATTTTTCACCTCTTGGAATTAATATTAGAGAATAGATTAAGACTACTGCTACCAATCGCGAGGGGGGGGGGGGATTTTTCCAAAGGAAGAACTGTTTCAGTCATTTAGTTTTTGGCGATAGAGGTGGAGCAGGTTTTCTATTGTCACGAGTTAACTGATCAGTCATCAGTTGATCAGTCAACATGGGTCTAGCATTAAAGCTCACCTCGTATGGTTTCGTGGAGTCATCAAGTAGTCCTCCTGCACAATTGACACTTCCGATTCTTAATCTGTGGGGTGACAAAACAGCATGAATATATTTTTTTGCGGGGAGTTTTTTCTCGTCCTAATGCACAGCAACGCACCATTCGAAGTAAAAAACGCAGAAATTCAGTCGAGAGAATGCACAGAGAAGTGAATGGGCGTGAGTCGTCACTGCGCTAGGAAGTAGAACTGGAGTTGGCACGCCCATAGCAGCAGTAAAGGCATGCGTGCTGCAATAGGAAACCATACTGGTTAATATCACGACGCATAAACAACGATTCGTGGCGTAGTGAGATGGGCATGCTTCATTTAGAGACCATGGATGGTATCATGGTAGTTCTTCATTCACTCCAAAGTGATTTTCGCTAATTTTCGTTCCCAATTTTCTTGCTGAGGCGAACATGGTGGATGGTAGCCACGATGCAGGAGGCCTAGGGTCCTTAGTTTCCCGACTGGGGTTGCTGGGGTTGCTAGGCCTAGGAAGGGTATAATGTTACGCTGTCCTTGAATGATCTCAGTGGGTCCACTTTACACCAGGTCAAAAGCATAAAGCCAATCGAATATCGAGTGAATGTTCTAAGGTGAACATAGGCTAAAGGGGATGGAGGGCGATAACGAGGTATGTGTTAGAGGTGATGGCGGGTCACGGCGGGTCAAGCCTCCGCGTTCTTTGGGAATGCTCCAATGATCCCGCGGTACCTGATCCGTTACCCCAGCAATTCACTGCAGAGGCCCGCTTGAAACTCTATGAATCACTTCGCACCTGAATCGCCCACATTCTGTTAGGACCGACTTCCGGTCGTCCTTAGCTGCCATTAGCCTAAACTGAAGTTTGGGATCCGAATGCATGATAGGAAATAGTCTTGGGGCGACTCAAAGTCGGGTTACTACGGGTTACTCTGAGGACCGATTACGTTTACTATGCCGTGGCTGCTATCCATCAGGAAAGCAATTAGGAGAATGTTGAGATGACAAATCGGGAAAATCACAGGAATCAATGGTGAAGAGCAGCCATGATACCAATCAGTATGGTTTCAGATTCCAGCACGCATGCCAATGCTGTTCTTAAGGGCGTGCCATCTTCAGTTTTATTTCTTATCGGTGTTCACGCTTGACTCCTATTGGTTTCCGCATGCAAGTTGTTCCTGCCATTTAAACTGAATTTGCCAAACCTCAAGGTCCTGGATAATAGTGCACAGTTCGCTATTGCCTGCACCTTCAACTTACAAGGGTGAATCCTTATGCATGCTTATCTGAGCTGTGGATTTACGTGCTTGTTCAGAGGAGAATATCTCCTCAATCACGAGGAAAATCAGGTGGCTTTGGGTTATCCCTTGCTCTTTATTAGTTCTATCTCTGAACGACCACGCAGGAGAACGTGTATGACCTGTTGCGTCTACACGGGCAGAGGGTAGTATTAGCAATGCACTTGCATCTTTTTTTCTTTTTGTTGCTTGACAAACTAAAGCACAGATAACATTGGGTGCTCCCGATGCTTCCAGTCGATTGGGTAAAATGGTGACTGTCCAGCGGCTACGCTTTCTGCTCTTAACATTGTAACTTAAACCACTGCAACGAGCTCCTTGTACTAATCAAGTCGGAGCACTGGAATGTTGGGAGACTTCACACGGCAGCAGTAACAGATAGCCATTGAATTGAACAGTCGACGTTATTACGATTCAGGAGGGAAATTAATCGGAGAAAAACCAGAATACGTAATGGAAAAGGACGAGAAGACCCACGCTCTCTCGCTCGTATGGAACACATGCGAGCGCAGAGAGATCGTCAATCTATCATAACAAAGGGGGTGGAGAAATTCAGGCGCGACCTCCAATCTCATTCATTCATTCAGCGATTCTCATGGCCGCCCATCCCTGGGACTCCTGATTGCCGGTCAGGTGTGCTACCGTACTACTATACCGCCGAAGTCATGGAGAGGAATGATTGAATGGACACTCAATCGTTCCTCTCCACGCCATCCCTATCCGTACCTATCATTACAAGAGGAGCATCCTTGGATGTACCTGGCAGGTGGAATGTCGAGTCTCGAGTGACAAAAGTTTCAAAATATAATCCATCCACCTTATACGAGGCCTACAGAATGGTTCTTCTACCGGTCATTTCGGTTTGGGAGACTCTTTTTGGGAGTCTCTAGGGGGGAGGCATGTGACAGAACCGACAGTCCGCTACGACATTTTTTCTTCTTCCTGTTGCTTAGCCAACTACAAAAACACAGGTAACTGATTGCTCTCGATGCTTACTTCTCAAATGGGTGATGTGGCAAATGACTGTCCAATTGATTTCTGCTCCTTCACCTTGTAGCCTTAACCTCTGCAACGAGCTTCTCGTACTAATTGAAGCATATAGAAAATACGCGGCCCATCCTTTGACCTCATTCCTAACTTCCCCACCATGCAACAGGCTCAGAAGTCATCCGTGACGTGAACTTCTTGCAATGGGGCCCTAGACGTTCCCGTGGGACCAGGGTGTTGTACCCAGAGATGCAGGATGCCGAAGGAACCATTCTCATCAGTTTACAGCCAGTTCCACACCAACCCATCCTTTGCCCTTTCGACCCACTTGTGTTATATTATTTTATCCATACGGGGAGTTATATAGGTTGGAGAGAACTGAGGGAAACTTCGAAAAACTCAAAATTACTTCATCTTAAGAATCTCACAACCCTTTCTCCGGATCCAGTGTCCTGACAGCTAAGCCCATAATTCCCAATAATTACAAACAAGAANGAGAACTGAGGGAAACTTCGAAAAACTCAAAATTACTTCATCTTAAGAATCTCACAACCCTTTCTCCGGATCCAGTGTCCTGACAGCTAAGCCCATAATTCCCAATAATTACAAACAAGAAGACGCCTTTATAACTCATCCTCATCATATACACTGTGTCAGGCACGCCTTCCAGTACCTCCCACTCGCGAACGTCCATACAGTGAATATCGACCAATAAGGGGTCCCGTCCCAAGAGAAGGATGAACATCCAAACTGGGAAGGGAGCGGGGGATATAGGAAGAAGAGAGAGAAGGGAACGGGAAGGGAGAGAGTGTGAATGGGAAAGGCAGAGAGTAACGTGTTGGGTGGGCCTGGGAGGGAGGTTTTGTAGGGACATAGTCCATTTTCGTAGTTTATAGTTCACTGGGGTAAATTTTCCTTGGGTCCGCGGCCATTCTCTGTGTTCCTTGTGTTGTGTCTGTTTGCGTGTTTCCTGTCCTTTCTTTCTTTTTCTTGTGGGTTTTGATTTCATGGCCTTGGGATCGATCAAGGAGGTAGAGAACGGGAACATAAATTCCACTTTGCTATGAGAGTGAAAAGGGAGTTTCCTTTCCTGAGTTTGCTGGACCGAACCCAAACCTAAGAATCCCCGTCAAGTATTAATGTTGGGACTATCCTCACTTTAATACGTGACATTACGAAGAAAGACCTCGACCATGTGCTCTTTGTGGTTGCCCCACAAAATCTCAGCATTTCCAGGAGGGGGACCAGAGATGCATATGAATGCAAGCAACTGTCGTAGCTGGCTTGGCATTTGCCCAAGCTCTGCTTCAGTGAGAGTTTCATCCCATTCTGCATCGTCCCGCAGCAAGTGGAGAGCACTTCCTGCTTCTTGGTAGGTGTCATACAGATGACTGTCGACAGTTCGCAAATTCTGGTAGCTGGTAGCTCCGCGGACATTTAGCAGCAGAAGACGCAGGAAATATATTTCGCCTTTGGTGGGACTATTAGAATGCATTTTGCTGATGACTCGTTAACCTTCAGGCCCTCCTCGAAGAAGTGGGGCACCATGACGTCCCCCTCGCTGCTCACGACCGCCAGCACCATCACCGACGCGGGAAATTTGGTATGCATGACGGTAGGCACTTCAGAGGCATTGTGGCAATTCCAACGGTCATTTTGGCGATTCACCTTCCTTTCCTGGATGAAATTCTTCTCGTCCGATAAGAACCTCAGGAAGCCGACGCAGCCGTACTTCATGTCGTTCAGCAGAGCCTGGGCCTTCATCTTCCTGTCCATCTTGTTCTTTTTAGTCAACAGTTTGCGGTTCCTGAGGACAAAAGACTTGCACTGCAGGTCCTTGCGTACTGCCAGACTGATTGTGGACCTCGCCACGCCCATTTCTTTTGCCAGGTCATTCATGTTCCGCCCAGGATCCTGGTCGATCTTCTCCTTAAATTTGCGGCCGAATTCGTCACTTCTCTTGCGATCAGATCGCTTGCTGTGTGTTGCCCGGTCAGCAGTAACCTCCTCCTTGTTGTCGGACTCCCTGAACATCTTGGCTATGGCGCAAACTTGCGTCTTCTTGCAGCCAAACCATGCGATTATCTCCTTGGGCAATTTGCCGGCGCGAAGCGATTCGAGTATCGCCGCCCTCTGCTCGTATTCTCGGCTCATCACTGGTTGTTGACTGTTCGGTGGTTGCGATGAATTACTTCTTGAATTACCTTGTCGCGGCGTGTCGCACACGCAAAATTGGCGCTGACGTCGTCGCTGTAAGTAAACAAGTCAAATTTCCGGATTTACCTCGAAGGCCCTGTACAGATGCTGAGTAGTCCTGACTACCTGATTACCATTCAGTTTGAACCAATCAATGAGGGTAGTGCCTCTGATCACTTATCTTTCGGACGCTTCTTCTTCAAACCCTTCTTGAAAGTATACAAACTGTTCATTTTCCAGGTGTACGAGGTACAGTTAACCGTACTATTGGATGAGACTGCTCCTGCATATGAAAAACGTAAAGTCTCCAAATGCTTTCCAGGGCGCTTACGTAGCAGGAATCCATGAACGACTTAATTTCGTCATGAATGAATACATTTTTGTCTGTGAATTCTACGTTTACACAATCATACCCTTTGTAGACATATTTAAAGAGATACTTAAACACTTTTTGATGGTGGCGCAGATTTCCTTGTTGATGTGGTAGTTGTACTTGAGAGATAGAAATGGGTTAAGGCACTACCCATACATTGTTGATGAGAACATCCCCGACTCGATAAGATTTCCCAGCGTCACGTCGTTTGTACCAAGGATACCCGCCGACATTCTCTCGAGTTTCTAGCTCGAAGGGTTTCAGAAAGCTCATGGAGCATTTCCCGTCGAACATACTGGGAGGTCGAAGATTCAAATTGCCACATGGCCCATAAATCATATTCCGCATTAGTGTCGCATGCCGCCGAGGATTGGTTTCAGGTTCTGGGAATTCCGCAGCCACAATCTTGTCGATGAAATTCCTCGATCGAGGTTTGTCTGGTCCTGAAGGATCAATAAGAGGTGGGCAAGCAGGAGTCTCCTTTCCTGGAACTCGATCACGTGTATTCGGGCCACAGATACACCGAATATATGTTTCTCAGCAATGTCATCTGAGAGATGTTTCAATTTGTTAGGTTGAAAACACATGCTGTAAGATCTACTCTAGGTTCTGCACTTTGCCCCAGCTCGAGATTTTCTGTAATCTCTTGGCATTTGGGGTTGCAGCTCAATGTGATCAACAGGAAGAAACCCTGTGGCATGTGTGGCCCTGGAGTGGATGTGAATGTCGCGCTCGAACGGTGGTACCTCGTCATCCATTCGGTAAAATGATGGCCACTTCATTCGCTTTCGATGCGTTGTAGCATTGCTTGTTGCAAGATTGGACAGCCCCATGGACATGACGACGGGATGAAATTTTCGCCCTTCTTAATAGCTTTTTACTCTTCCTCCAATTACATTTCACGCATCATCTTAAACGCATGGACGTATGGATTGATCTCCCACATGAGATCTATTTTCTCCATAATAGTATGGTTGCAACCGTTGTTATGTGGTACTAGCGAGTTTGTTTGCCCTTCGGGTGAACAAACTCACTATTGTCGCGCCTTCGGCGCTCTATTACCTTGGATAGTGATTAATTCTTTCATTTTTTTCCGAAATGGGAAACACGTATTTAAAGCACGTCCCCATTGAAATACGTGACATATGGAGTCGAAAGTCTTGATTTTCATCAAAATCATTACCTCTGTGATTCTGTGTGCCAAACTTGAAACCATTTCTTGCGTTCCTTTTTGTAAGGATGGAGAATACATTTTGAAATACTTCCCTCCAATAATCTACGCTAATGAGGCATATTTCAAAATTATGATTTTTCCCCTACCCAGCCATTAAACAGGTACTTCTGAGGGAAGCTTAAATTTTCTGTCTCTGTTTCGTTGGATCAACAAAAGATCAGAAAATGGGACTGAGAAAAGGGCCCTAATGGGTTTTAACGAATTTTTTTTTCGTTTGCAATGTAGACTCCGGAAACTCCATGCCACAAAGTTTCAACCTTACACGTTTCCCCTTTTTGCTGGCGGAAAAAAAAAATGTCTTTGGAAAATGGACCCACCCAAAAGCTGTGCTCTGAGGAGATGTATAGAAAAAGATTAAGTTTTCCTTAAATCAGCATCACGTCAGTGATGGGTGCACCAGCTACTTTTGTATGTCTGCCCGGTGAACTACATACCCACAAAGTTTCAATATTATACGTTTGCCCTTCTCACAGGTGAAAAAAACATGCTTGGAGAAGCGAACCCTCCTAAAAGCTTTGCTCGGAGGGGATGCACCATGAAAGCTGAACACTCCCTCAGCTCAGTAATATCATGTCAGTTATACGTGTGCCAAGTTTCACCTTTCCATTTCTGTCCAATTCGCCACAACAATTTTTTTTTTCAAAACATCCCCCCATTAAAAAAATTCCACCAGGGGATGTATCGAGACTTAACATTTTTATGTAGCTCTTTGTCTCAGCAATCAAATTCATGCAAAGTTTCATTTTTCCATGTTCCTCAGTTTAAATGATGCAAAAAAATTAGTTGAAAAAATCTCCCTTTGAAATTTGTAGGGCATTTATGTTTAAAGTCTAATTTTTTCTGCATCATCCCAATAGGTAGTTATCTACCAAGTTTCATCTTTCCACACCACTTAATACGCCAGAACAAAAAAGTACTTGAAAAGGTCGGCCTACAAATATGCCCCAGGGATGGATTTAAAATTTTTCATTTTTCCTGAACTCATAGTCTCATTAGGCACCTACAGGCCAAATTTCAGCTTTCCATGACTCTCCGTTTTACTCAAGCAAAAATAATGTTATTGTGGGGGAATGAGTAACGGGACATAGAAGGCAATAAAAGCCTAAAGGAAGCCAAGGAATCACCAGGAACTGAACCCGGACCTTCTGCTTGGTAGTCAGAGATGCTACTACTACACCACCGATCCCTGCCCATCCAATTGACTTTCTGAATGCCATCTTCATCTGTCACAAAATATATTGAAGAAAAACGTTTCCCCCCAAAATGTGTACCCCCAGGGCATGTACCTGGTTTCAGCCTAAAAAAGACTTGAGACGTAGGATTTTCCATGTACACATGGTTCAAAGTCTAAAGATTGGGAAGACCAACATGGTTAGAATTAGCGTCAGTCAGTCATTCAGTCAGTCAGTCAGTCACGATCATCTATAAGATATGATAAGGAAAATAGGCAACATATTCAATCTAGCAAGCATTCAATGCCCTTTGTTTCAAGTCCAAAAGTGCCTCTAGCCTGGAAAGATCTCTGCTCGACTGATGTTTTTCCAGGTGAACAAGATTCCATAGCTGTGCACTATGAAACCACTTTAAATTGGTAAGAGGCAAGAGGCGACGACGGCGCCGGACTGTGGCCATATACCCCTCATAACTGCAGAACAACCACTGGCGCGTGTGGAATGATTTCCTTCTCACGATTTCTTTGATCGTTGGGTGGTATATGGGATATGCATTTTTAGTCTGTATAGCCCATCCCTCGTAGGCAAACTAATTAAACATTTCGGAACGAAGGAAGCAAACCAAGCTCTATTGATGCAGCCTTTGATGCTTTTAATAGGAATGAAACCCGAAAAGAAGTTGGATGTCACTGGATGCCCACCTCAAAATGGTGGTGGAAAGATATTCGACAAGATCAACGCTCAGGGATTACCTTCGATCAATAGCCCAGGAATTTTAATTTCTAACAATCCATTTTGACAAATTTGATGGAATCATCCGTTCATTCATGGAAATATATCCTCCTTGGGTTAATAGCAACGCCAGAGAGGAAACGCCCGGAATATGATGTGAGTTGAACCAGTATGAAACCATTAAGGTTTCCTCCTCCGTCAGTACCTCACTCGCCCAATGAATACTTCACATTAACTACATGAATGGTGTGCATGATTTCTCCTTGGGATCCTGGACTCACCTTGCCACATGTAGCCCCAATCCGTGAAAGGGGAGGATGAGGTGGGAGAAAGCTTCTCATTGATTGCTGACCACGTTGCAGGAGAGATTCCATCTATTATTGCACCGGTGTTCTCGTCGAAGAAGTTCCCTTTCTTTAAAGCCTCCTCCCCGACTCTCATTCCCACCTCATTCCATGTTGGGCCCTGCAACACAGGGATGATTAACACAAGACCATATAAGCAGTTCCAACAACCCATTGATCAAAATTGTTCCAGATCCAGATGAATGACTTTCATGGGTAAAACTTATCTGGGCAGGCTGTAGAAAATGATCTGTCCTGTAAAGCGTTATTTCATTTACAGTTTGTTTCACTTGAGTCAGACGCTCTTTCACTTGACTTTGACACTCATGCATGAGGAACGTCCAATGCACGTGTGTAAAGTTTAAAATGGTCTAACTCATGTGAATGACACAGAGTATCGTAGCGTTTATTCCATGAAGCATGATATAATCGCTCTCTCACTGAGAATCTCGAGTTCCTTTCTCGAAAATAATTTTTGTGTTGATTGCTTATTGTCCTATTGGGACTTAAAGGAAAGCTGAAAACGGCTCTTTTGGAGTAGGGGACAAGCGCAATTAAGATTCAATGCATGAGACATTGCTTGTCTGAATGAAAACTATTTGATAAACAGTCAAGTTTAAAAGTTCACTACTTCCAAGGTAAATCCCAATAATAAATATTTAAAAATTCGTTCCGTGCTTACGGAAAATGAAATGGCCAAGGAATTTGTGTCTAAGAGAGTTAGAGAGAGCTAGATTTTGGGAAAGAGTGATTTACCTCAAGGAACATTTCCTGGTCATCTAATCGAAGGAGAATGCTTCGGTCCTTTTCAGGGTCTGTGGGAAGAGTCTCGGCTAGCACAAGATTTTCTTTCTTCATGGTAGTCCTATCCAAAAACACAAGCTACTCCAATAGCTACTACTACTCGACTCAAGAACTGGACCTTTAGTGGAGGTCGTCGGTAAGCAGTGAGTGCAACTTTCGCTACTGCTGACTTCGGAGCGTTGGTGCTTTTTTCTCAAGGTGTTTCACTTGGACGTTAGACCAGATATTCGCCACTTTTATTCGCAGTGGCTCTAGCAAGCCTTCTTCGGAAACTAGAATATGAGGAGGTTCGTTTTTCTCTTCGAAGAATTTAGATTGGAAGAGTGCAGAAAGAACATTTGCGGTGATCCCACACGTGCTGGTTTTCGAGCACACATAGCCAGAATGTCGTCCTGGGCATTCTTTGGCTTCGATGTCAATGTATTTGACGGGTATGCCAGTTACGATAGAGGCGGGGTTTGCAGAGACTGACAGGTTTTTTGATTCCAAATTCAGCGCAGTTCGTGTCTCGTTTTCTCGAATGTACTTCATCAAAGCCCTACTGGTTGGTTGGCACCGGTGTACTATCGTGATGCATCCCTCATCATCATCAAGCAGTCTTGCTGCTTCATCTAATGAGGTCCCTGATGCGTCATCTGTATGAGATTTGAAAGAGAGGATGAGTTTTACTTTTATCTCTTTCAGTCGTTCCTTGAACGACTCCCCGACGGTATCTCCCTGAAACTCTTTGAATAGGGGGCAGTCTTCCACTACTACGATCAAGGTTTCCGTGTCATCTTCTTCCTCCTTCTCTTCTCTTCGATCTCTTCTTCTTTCGATCTTCTTCTTCCCTCCAAAATGGATATTTTTAACATTCGTTTTCATTTTCTTCTCCACCTTTTCCCTCTCCACCGCGTCAAAAATGTCTTTCAGTGATGAGAAGTCTTTAGCGGAGACCTTTACATTGGCCTTCCCCCTCCATCGATGTTCGGCGACTTGACGAGACAATTTGCTACCGCAATGGAGAAGGAGGACTCCACAAGTCACTCGTCCAATCAAGGCATTTACTTTCCTGGATTTTCCCGAGGCTGGATAACCGAATATTCTACTGAGTCGACAGTTGAGCATCTTCTCTACGTCTTCATCTTCTCTTCCTTCTTTCCCATCCTGATCCAAATCTATTCTCGGGAAGGATTGTTGATCAAGGCCGGCCTCCTCAAGATATCCGATGTCCTTCTCTTCATACATCAGGCACGCTTCCTCAAGTTTTTCAGCAAGATCTATTTCATCTATGTTTTTCTTCTCGATCTTCCATCCACCCATTTCTTTTACTTCCATCGGAACGTGAGAAAACTTGCCCGTCTTCCACTCTTCTTCCTCGACCACGACTATTTTATTTCCTCCAGTTGTCGCTATCAATCGACAGTAGTTTTTCCACTGCGATCTGGGGAAATCGAGAACTACCGTCACGTTCAAAGGGTGACATCCCATCATTTCCTCCTCAGTGACGACGACGAGGGGGAAAGTACCATTTGGAGCAGGCTTTCCATGGATATCGTTAATCCAATAGAAATGGACAGGGAGTTTTGGGTATAAGAACATTAATATATTGACGACGGCATCTCTTCTGAACTCCTCATCAACGACAACGAAGACAGGCCTGTTTTCCAGTGCCTCCTTGCATTCCTCATAAATTGCGTATGAGGCCCTTACAACCTCACAAACGAGCTTCTCCTTGCATTCACGATGAAGTTTCTGGCAAGATGTCATCTCAATGAAGCGAGGAAGGCATTCTCTACCTGGTTTCTCCCCTTCAATTTTCAAGGAGCGTTCTGATGAGACAAATACGCGTCTCGAGAAATTTCCTACGGAAATAAACAATTCAGATATATGCTTAGTATTCCTCTTCACTTGGTTGAGGATGGCAATTTCTAAACCTCCTGGTTTGACGTCTCTAAGAGAGAAATCCCTCTTGTAGGACTGGTCAAACCCAGATTTCTTCTCCCACTACCTGAAGTTTATGAAGTAGAAACTCCTCGGTAATACATTGAACAGTAGGACCTGGTTCAGTAACTAGGTACGGGTTACTAGACTTTCCGGAAGCCTCCACTACCCGTCCTTGAACCCAAGCGTGATAGGGACTTCATCTATCAAGACGTGTTTTCCTTCTCCTTTAATTCTCAGGAAACTCTTCAGTTTTTCAATGTCCACTGCAAGGTTTTCATCTCTTGCTTCTGCAACCACGATTTCCTTTTCTTCTGTAAAAAAAATGAAAACTTCCTCAAGCGTTCAGTATACCTGAACCTCACATTGGGTAAATTCCTGAATTGCCTTAACGCTCAACTCCCGACGGAGTCTGAGACCAACTGATTGCGTGTAGCCCCTGTAAAAACATGGCTTTGAGAAGAAAAACCACCTAAAAGCTGAAAAACTTCTGACATTAAGAAAGTCTGGGAATTTCAGTCATAATGCCTTAAAGTGTTCACAATCTATATTTATAGTTGAGAGTACCGACTGAAATAGATTGGTTGCATTGCATATGTAGTCGAGGCAGGCACATAGCGAATTTTCCTAATCAGATATAAATAGGCCCCTTTTAAGTCGTGCTCAGCCCATGACTGGAAACCAAAATATCAGTCGAAATTGTCGATCCCGATCTCCGCAAAAAAAGAAGGCAAAATCCCCAGCCATCCGTATTTCCTTCTTATGGCATGTTTTCAATTGAGGAGCAACAGTATGACCTCTCCACATACTGACATTTGGATACACAAAGTCACTAGATTTCAACGAGGGTCGTTCATGGCCTACCAGGACTTTTGTTTACACAAGACAGAGTAACGAATATAGAATAATCATTTGTGGAAGAATTTGTATTCGCAGTCTTGTTAACCCCAGGCAATCATCACCACACTGTGCAGACAATCGTCTGTAAATTTCAAAAGACTTGATTTTCTCATTGGCCAGGAATTTCATGATGATGCGCTGTTTCACCTTCTTTGTATCTGATTGGAAAGAAAGTTCTCGGAATTTCTTGAATATCCAGTACAATTTTTTTCCTGCGTGAAATTTTTTTCCTGAATGTTCTGCGTGTGTTTATAAGTAGGTCGTGTCCTTCGGCATACAACCGTATATTATTACAGCCCTGGTGCTCTCCAGCCATGAAACAGCCCTACCCTCTTACTAAGGTGCAAGTTCGCCTGCTTCTTCTTTATGACTTCCGAATCAAGAAGAAGGCAGCCAATTCCATCGCTGACATCAATACCGCGTTTGGCCCGGACACTGTGTCCAAGAGCACTGCCTATGATTGGTACAGTCGCTTCCAGAAAGGAAATGAAAGCCTGGAAGACCAGCCATGCACCGGTCGTCCTTCGGAGTTTGATAACTCTGCCTTGCAGGAGGCACTGGAGGCCAACAACCGGCAAACATCGCGAGAGCTTGCGGACTTGCTGGGTGTCTCCCATAC
>CAJPEV010002744.1:13966-39539 GCA_905338385.1 Darwinula stevensoni
TTCCATCGGAACGTGAGAAAACTTGCCCGTCTTCCACTCTTCTTCCTCGACCACGACTATTTTATTTCCTCCAGTTGTCGCTATCAATCGACAGTAGTTTTTCCACTGCGATCTGGGGAAATCGAGAACTACCGTCACGTTCAAAGGGTGACATCCCATCATTTCCTCCTCAGTGACGACGACGAGGGGGAAAGTACCATTTGGAGCAGGCTTTCCATGGATATCGTTAATCCAATAGAAATGGACAGGGAGTTTTGGGTATAAGAACATTAATATATTGACGACGGCATCTCTTCTGAACTCCTCATCAACGACAACGAAGACAGGCCTGTTTTCCAGTGCCTCCTTGCATTCCTCATAAATTGCGTATGAGGCCCTTACAACCTCACAAACGAGCTTCTCCTTGCATTCACGATGAAGTTTCTGGCAAGATGTCATCTCAATGAAGCGAGGAAGGCATTCTCTACCTGGTTTCTCCCCTTCAATTTTCAAGGAGCGTTCTGATGAGACAAATACGCGTCTCGAGAAATTTCCTACGGAAATAAACAATTCAGATATATGCTTAGTATTCCTCTTCACTTGGTTGAGGATGGCAATTTCTAAACCTCCTGGTTTGACGTCTCTAAGAGAGAAATCCCTCTTGTAGGACTGGTCATTGGGTCTAAAGAAGAGGGTGATGGACTTCAAATACTTCATCTTTGAGGAGCCATTATGTAACTTGTCATCCTGGACCAAGTCATTGATCCATGCCCAATGATCTGAAAGGCCTTCGGAGGTGATGGTGTCCTTGAACCCAAGTGTGAGAGGGACTTCATCTATCAGGACGTGTTTTCCTTCTCCTTTAATTCTCAGGAAACTCTTCAGTTTTTCAATGTCCACTTCAAGGTTTTCATCTCTTCCTTCGGCAACCACGATTTTCTCTGTTTCTGTAAAATAAAATGAAAACATCCTCAAACGTTCAGTATTCATGAACCTCACTTTGGGTAAATTACTGAATTTCCTTAACGCTCAACTCTTGATTCTGCTCGACTGCCCGAATGCTCAACTGATTCCACGTAGCCCCTGTAAAAACATGGCTGTGAGAAGAAAAACCATCTAAAAGATGAAAAACTTCTGACATTAGGCAAGTCTGGGAATTTCAGTCATAATGCCTTAAAGTGTTCACAATCTATATTTATAGCTGAGAGTACCGACTGAAATAGATTGGTTGCATTGCCTCTGTAGTCGAGGCAGGCACATAGAGAATTTTCCGATTCCGATAAAAATCGACCCCTTTTAAGCAGTGCCCAGCGCAAGAGTAGAAACCAAAATATCAGTCGAAATTGTCGATCCCGATCTCAGCAAAAAAAGAAGGCAAAATCCCCAGCCATTCGTATTTCCTTCTTCTAATATATACAGTATATATACTAGCGGCCTGCGGCCGCTACGCTGGCCGTCTAATCGGTGGAAATTTGAATCGTCTATTGTGTGCTTAACGTCTCCTTGACAATTCTCTGTTCGTTGCATTACCCATTCGGAACTGAACTGCTTCATTACATTGATATACATATAGCTTACAGTACACAGGGTTATACTGCTCCTAAACACCATCATCATGATATTCGCGCTGATTGTCATAATCGCCATTGTGAACGCCTCGGAAGTGATAGAGGCCAATGGTGATTACATTCATGATTGAGATGATTTTGCTTTTAAATAAACTGGGTTGTAATAATTGTTCATGAAATTCCGAGAACTTTCTTTCCAATCAGATAACATCAACTATTGTCCTCTGGATTTTCAGCACATGTATTAAAGCACGAAGCACATAATTCTTAGTGTGGGTTAGCAACACTATGAAGACAAATTCTTCAAGGAATTATTAATCTACATACATTACTTTGCTGTTTATATGCGAATGTCAAGAATTTTCGATCTGAAGACATAACATCAAGTTTTAGCGATCCATGTCTTTTGGTTTTGCTGAATCGGAAAAATTAATTGGAAAACGTCACCTCAGAAAATGTAGCCTCGGGTACATTAAGAGAAATTATCAACCTCTATTCCAGGTCAATTCACCAAGAGCAACAAAATTCTAGCAAGCATCTTCCTCTAAAAAAAAGAGTCCGTGGTGACGTATTTTTTGTAGAGGGATGCAGGAATCAGCTTCACGCATCAAGCTAATGCAAGCATCGACTTGATCCTGAAAAGTATTCTAATTAGCCTATAATTATGAAACACTAATACGAGGGGTGTTCCAAACGTTTCGGAAAATATTTCTTAAAAAATAACTAGAGGTCGTAGAGGTTAGAACTTTTAACCAAATACGCGCAAGGGTATAGAAACATGTTTCCTTTATCCATAAGTCATTTATGTGGTTGCTTTCAAGGTCTTCACACGGAAAAAGAGGAGCTCATTTTGCAGCAGTGTTAAGTTCTGCGCTTCCTGTGTTTGGAGGGTCCTAGAGGGACGGAAATTCATCGGTGGTTGGAAAAAGTGTTAGGGCCTGAAAACCTAAGCAAGACACAAATTTTTGAGTGGATTAGAAAATTTAAAGGACAGATGACCGTTAAAGACGCGAATCGCAGTGGGCGACCGTCGGTTGCTGTGACTGAGAACACAGCCCGCGGGCATGAACTGACGCAAGCTAACAGACGCATCACAGCGCGTGAAATTGCTGCTGATTCTGAGATAGGCCACAATGATGTTGTCGAAATGCTTAGACAATTGGGCTATCTCAAAATCACAGCCAAACGTGCCAGGACTTGTTGCAGAAACATGTCGAGAATGGAATTTCCTTTCTGAACTCAATCATCAATGGAGACGGAATGTGGCTGCCATTTTTCTTTCCTGAGAGAAAAGAACAGTGAAGAGAGTGGCGCCACACATCATCGCCTCGGCCAAAAAAAGTTTAACTCACAGGCCTCAGTCAAGAAGATAATGGTGACAGTTTTCTGGGGCCATAAAGGGACATTGCTCATCGATTTTTTGGAGTCCAATATAACCCTAAACGCTCAGCAATATTGCGAGACTCTGAAAAAAAACTCAGGAAAGCTTTTTCGAAGAAGAGGCCCGCGGGAAGAAACTCTTCCTTCTTCATGAGAACGCTTGGCCGCACACTGCTTTGGCAACTTCCGCCCTTCTTGCTGAGTTTCAGTGGACTGTTGTTCCACATTAGCCCTACATCCCTGACCTTGCTCCCTCAGACTATCACTTCTTTGGATGCCTGAAAAATCACCTACGTATGTTAATTGCCTCTCAGTTACACAAATGAGCAGTACCTTAAGCCAACTAAGATTATGAAAATGTGGCTAAATTGCGATTTCGTTCTATAAATATTGGATAATCGATATTCCCTCACCTTGGAATTCACGTCTGAATACGTCGGTGAGGTCACCGCCTGGAAGATTCAGCACCAGGACATCGCCATCTCGGGCTAACTGCAAGGCCCTCCTCACGAGGATGAAGGTCTTCCCTGTCCCAGATGTCCCCGTCACAAAAATGACCTTCGATTGATTTCTCACAAGATCTCGCTGTTGAGGTGTGAGAATCGCAAGCATCTTCTGCATCTGTTCCTCAATCTTGCTATGCAACTGGGTGGGATTGCGTGGGAGATCCACAGCTGATGCAGCGCAAACGTAGAGATTGAAAATTTCCTTGAAGGTCTTCATGATGGGGGATTCGGGATTTCCCTCTTGAAATGTTCTCAATATGATTCCGTTTGTCTTTAGAAACTTTATAAAACTTTGTTGATCGTTTACATCTTCCGCGGTGAGGATTCGCGCGGTGCATTTTTCACAGTTGATCGCATTCTGTAAATCTGACTTTGAAAGCATAGGGAAAGCTGCGAAACCTGCTAATTTCACTCTCTGGTTCAAGAATTCACCGCACATGGTCTGGAAAACAGAGAAGTCTTTCTTGATTTGCCCTTTGGCCATTGCAAGTGAATTTTTAATTGTTCTGGGGTTCGACTTCGAAGTTGTTGCCTTAACTTATGTGCGATATAAGCATCTGCAGCTTCCAAGAAAGGTTTCACAGAGTCGGAACCAACGTAAATTTTGAGATAATTCCGAATATCCAAGTTTCCTCTCCTCTCGCAGGTTTTGAGACGACTAAGGTATGATATTTCCTGACAGTACATGCAACCTTCTCCCGGCCCCTACGAGAACAAGAAACCTTCACTCACAAATCCTTATCATGGAGAAACATATATTGCATCCCTCCAACATGCTCCTCGCTTTCATTATGAAAATACATTTTTTTCCGTAACGTTCTGAGACATGCCATTTGAGAACATTAGCATCTAAATAAAACAGGCAAAAGGTCAGTTGCACTTTCTGTATTCGAGTTCTTATTAGAAATCTATCCATGCAGTCTTCCGTTTTAATCCCAGTAACTCTCTCGCTGGTACTCATATATCGAACTATATACGGAGAGATTTTCGTTTACCAAGTGCCTTTTTTTAAAAACAAGATCTGAGATCTGGAATTTGAGAGTTTGTGCTCATTTAGGCTACATATTTGATTGGCTAGAACTCTAGAATTCAAGCTCCATGTGAAAGTATAAGGAAAATCCTGAGCATTTGATGCGAAACGGATGAGGGAATGTCCGGAGGGTCCCAAAAATACCTATTAAAAACATCTTACCAGATACCGGTTGCATTCAAGGATCAATGCAAAAGGCTGAGCAATGCAGGCGTGAGGGATCAGACATTAAGGGACTAGGATATGCTTAAAAAGATAATAAAAATTCAAAAAAATTTAGCATAATGAGTAGGCCTACCCTAAAATTAAGAAAAGATCGACCACAATATGTGGCATCCAAATGGGCGTTATCGCTTCCTGATACCAATTAGTACCTTTATACTTGGATATTAATTATATTGTGATCTGTTTTAACATGCAGGTACATATTTTTTAATTTGCGGAGTCGTACATTTCCGTCTTTTGCAATTTTAGTATATTACGCACGGGGTATTCAACGGAAATCATAGTTTTCATTTCATTCAGGAAAAGCATAGGAGGTCATACTCTACAACAGGAGTGCATCTCGATTTGAAGAGAAGCAATAACGGAATTGCCAAGAAACTTCAATATCTTAAATTGCTAAGTGGCATGAGGAAAAATTCAACCTCATCCGACAATTAAACAGGAAATTGAGGATCGGAGCTTGAAGTTTGAGCTAGTGCATATTCAGAATGTATTAATGTGGTGGAATCCTTCGGTGAAAAAAAGTAACGGTCTTCACTCACCCCTTTCAAGTTTTTGGATGACTGTAAATTATTTTCTATCGAACTCGAATGGGAATCTGAAGGCATCTCTTCCGCCTTCTGGTCCTGAAAAAAAAGAATGCAGCAGAAATATTAAGGAAATTAATATACAAGGTGGCCGAAAAAACCTTTCATTTTTGATAAGATGTCAGTCTGACTGTAGGTTGCCAATTTTTATATATAGGGCTACTCAATTAGGGTTTGTGTGACAAGTTTCAAATGAATATTGAAGAAAACTGTGAAAATTGCATTTCATTTACCTTTCGTCACCAAAAAAGTACTTGTTCATTTTTTCTTTCACCTTAAAATCTTTCACAGCCGACAAAAAAAAACAAGTAAATGAAAAGAACGAAAATAAATGCACAAATGCAAGACACAAAAGCCCACAATTTGGTTTGGGGGTGTCCATTTCAACTGAAAAGGTGCTAAATTCTATTGAACACAAGCCTCTAGACAGGGACACGACAGATGAATGGCTCGGTCAAAAAATCTTTGGGTCTGTGCCTCCCAATCTTCCTTTGTAGCATCATACATGGATGGAATTTCAGGAATTCGGAGCTCCCTTTGATCCTAGCCTTAAGTTCATATCGATATTTTCGACAGTACATATTGTCGCTGGTTATCAGAAAATAAATGCAACTCTAATATCTTCAGAGCCAGATAGCTGAAATTTGGCATACAAACTCCAATTGTGTCACCAACCACTGTGGTCTATCAATTTTAATTAAAATCGAGAGCGTAAAAAGAGATTGACGGCTCACCAAAAATGACAGCTTTGTTTTTCTTGCCCACCCCGTTCAGGGTAACTTGGGGGATTATGACCATTGGGGTGATATGGCCCTTCACAATGAACTCCTAAACAGGCTGAATAATTACTTTTGGAGAATTTTAAAAATAGTTCTTTCAAAGAATACATGCAATTGTCGAAATGTTAAGACCTGTTCATTAATCCAGTTCTTACTGGAATTCGGGATACATCAATGTATTAAAAGTCATATGCATGCGATACTTTGACACATGACCAAGAAACTAATAAAAGCCTTGAGCAATTTAAGCGTATATTTCCAAATAGCAACATGGATACAGAAACAATTTCTTCAAAATTATTCAATGGTCCCTCCAGAATGCTTCTGCTAAGTGCTAACCCCTTCACTTTACAGACAGTGTTGTCAACTTCGTCATGCAAGCTAATATGGGGGAATATGGCCATCTCGAATTGGGGTAATATGGACACATCCTTCATTTCATGTTAGCATCGCTCTGACCTATTGATAGTGTCAGCTTCCTTTCGTTTGGGATCTCAGGCTGCAAAATATCATCCAATGGACTTCTTCTGGATATATGGATAGACGTACTAGACATCTGGACGAAATATGCACTATATGAGGAACTGGGCATAAGGATATGCTCATGCACTGACTCCTGGACATCCGCTTGACTATTCCAGAAATTTTCGTGGAATTAAATTTGAAGGAAATTAAACATCCCTCCTACAAGGAAGTTAAAAGGGCATTCTGAGAATTATTTGGCCCTGTTTATGCATGCATGGAAAAACTTCGAACCGTTTTATTCGATATGAGACTTCATATTCACACTCGTAGCGCATTTTCACTTCAATCTACGCTTGATCACTCCTCTTACACACACAGCTTCTAGATATAGTCTCTCAATCATGTGCAATGTTACTCAAAAGCAGAAGCGTTGCAATCCTGCTTTCCACAACGGCTCCTCGAGTCAGGTAATGACGTCGACTACTTTTCTTATCCTGAATGCAGTTCGTGTTACTTTTTCAACTGCTGAACGTCCTTTATTATGCTTCAAGGTTCTCAGCATGTTCCAGCGTATTTCGCACGTTCCTGGAAAACGTGAATTTATTTTTTTTAGAAGTGGCTACATTCCACCACCTATATGCATTTCTGGGTATTACGGTTCAGAATGAAGGGCATTCTGTGGAATCAGACTGGGTGGCAAAGCGTGTCTTTGGCATGGGAAACCGTGCAAGAGAGTTATATAGGGAAATCCAAAGCTCATGAAACCTTCCCCATGCCGGAAAAAACTCTTTCTTAGGGATGGATTGTGCGAGGCCAATGTTCGGCCCTCTCTCATCCTTATAGATATACGTAGTGTATAAAAGGTTAATCTGTTCATGTCAGTGTGTAATTCTGGGAAACTCTTCCTGGAGGGATGAACGGATTTTCAGGTGAAATGTCAATTGAGCCTAAAAATAATTCTTCATAGATCAAAAGTCCAAAAAAGTCTAACCTTTTTCACATAAAAGGCCAAATTTTGACGTTGTGAATAACATTGTCTTGAACGCTTCCCGGGCGAAGTGCTCACAGCATCATGCGAAAACGATTGAAAGAGGTAATGACTTATTCTGGTGACACTTATTCTCGTCAATAGATGGCGGTCTTATAGACAAAATGTCAGCGTACATTCTAATGGTGGATGTTATGTTTTAGTGAAATCACAGGACAAGATTGGCTGACGCTGCTGGTAAGTTGACATTGGTATAATGAAGTCAAGAAATGTGGATGTTATCATGATGATTAAGTTACTACCTTGCGACAGTTATCATACCATTATAAATCTTCCATTACTTGTAGAAAAAATGTTTGTCGCAGCTTTAGTAAAACTCTTATTTTTCTGCCAAAAAATACAATAGTTGAAATTACCAAGTCATTCCACAGATTTCCGTTTTCAAACTAGCATAATGCGTAGGGCTTACTGTCGCTTGCGAGCCAGTAGAGTTTTTACAGATTTTTGTAGATTCTTCTGATGAAATCGAATTTTATATACCTACTTTTCTGAGATTTTTACATTCTTGCTTCCTTCCAAGGACCACCGTTACGGCGAGGAGATATCTACAACTGGATGAGGGATGCAGGAGGAGTCTTGATGGTGAAAGCATTAGAAACAAGTTGGACAGCTTCCTCGGGTCTTTAACCTTTACGCGCCGTAATTAAATTTACCATGTATGAGCTTTCTGCGGGAAATTCTTCAGGACATGAAAATGAAATACAAAGTATCTTAGAAAAATAACCATATCTACGAAACATTAAATGTCAGAGGAACAAAATTGGCATTGTTGGAAAGTAAAACCTGACTTGCAGGTAATGTTCCGTTATAGTCCGCAAATAGTTTATCATTCCTCATATTTAGAAAAGGAATTCAAACCCAATTAACCTGCACAATAGATAAAACGAAATACAATTGGTCAATTCCAAATAGACCAGAGCATAAGCTCGACTATCTCGGATTTTCATAAAAAATCGGCATACACGTAGAGGAATCGATTTAAAGAAAGATATTTCAACAAATGTTTCATTTCTTGCATAGATCCCCGGATATATGCAAAGTAATCTCCAGATATATGAACTTAAATAGGAAAATAGGAAACTTTCTGTAATGACTTCAACTCTGATGAAAATATAAGACTCATTCTGGTATCATTTTAATTACGAATTTGACGTTTTAAATTGTTTTTAGGTAGTAATCTCCGAAGCTGAAGCAAGAAGTTACACTTGATCAATAAATTCATTGAAAACTTTCGAAAGTTATTGCTAGGTGCAGTTAACGGTGCACTGTCAGAGTAGTCAAATGGTCATATCTCATGAAGTACCATCCTTGAGTTTCGTATCTTCAGAAACAGAATAACATGAATCGAAGTATATATCTCAGGATTCGTGGAGGGGTACATGCAAATTTCCATCAAATAAAATAATACATAAGATTTCTTTCGCTCGTGTACTCGATAAGACGCTGACAAACATAACCCGCATGATAAATAATTATTGCAAATGGGAAATAATGGAAAATTAGAGTCGAATAAATTGAGATTGAAATTCATGGCAGATGATTTGATAAATGGTGATATCGTGCTCCACCTCGTTTCCAACTTGCTCCAGGCGCAAACACTACCGTTTTTATACTATGGAGCATTCATTCATCAGACCTCGTCGAAATGGTACCATGAACTCCAGATAGGTCCAATGCCATTCGTCCGCATGGATCGTGAAAGGCATGCGATCGACCTAATGTTACACGTTCTCAAGGCAATTTCTCGAAAGACCAAGGATTCACCCTTATAGGCCTAATTGGCGCCGTTAGTCCAGAATTGATTTTCTCTTGTAAGAAGAAAGATAAGCCTTGGCGAGACTTGAAGGTATCCCATCGGTTACGTTTAGGTCTTGGTCTAGGTCTGAAGCTTGCCAGTCTCTTATAGGGTTGGCCGGGAAGTTCCTGCAGTTTTCGCCTATTCTAATTAGGAAGCCTCACGAATTTCCTAGAATTTTTCGGTCGGAGTTGGATGATGAGGCTCTACTTCAACTCGTGTAAGCCGATCCCCGCATGACCACTCGCGACATGGCCATTGTCCTCGGGTGTTCCCACTCCACCATCGAACAGATATATGAACATAAAGGACCTCGACCAGCGTTCCAACACCTGTGCACTTCTCTCCCGCCGACGGCACTTCGACGACGTAGTCATGGGGGACGAGGAGTGGATGATTTACTCGAACCAACCCGCAAGCGTCAGTGGGTAAACGCCGATGAAGAACCGCAGCCGGAGCCAAAAGGTTACCTGCACCCCTGCAAGGTGATGCTCTCTGTAGGGTAGGACGTGAAAGGTGTGATGTTCGAGCTGCTTCCTCCCGACACCACCATCACGGCGGCCTACTAGCGACCGCCTGGAAAGATCGAGCCAGAAACTTTCAACGGCTAGGCCTGGACGTGATAAAGTGTTCTTCCTCCACGACAATGCCTGGCCGCATACCGCAAAGATGATCCGGCTCAAACGCCTCGCCTTCGGATGGGAGATTCTGCCGCACCCGCCGTACTCCTCAGATCTTGCTCCGTCAGACTACTATATTTCCCGCGCCCTGCAGAACCGTCTCGAGGAGAAGAAGTTCGACGACCAGAAAACAACGAATGCTACATCCGACAGTTCTTTGAGTCTCAGCCCCCATCGTTCTACCACGGCGGTATCCATTCCCTGGCTGGAAGGTGGAGACATGTAGTGGAACACAATGGTTCTTAGTGTACTGACTGGTATTGTAGAGTTGCTGAATGAAATTATTTTCTCCAATATTGTCTGAAACTGCAAGAACTTCTGACCAACTCAATACAAAAGAAGAGAGGGAGGGAAAGTCTTATAAAATTAGTTATCATATCACATCATAGGCTAATATGTACATCTCTGCTGAACCAAAAGTGAATGAATATATAAAAGATTGCATGAAGTATTAATAAATAAGTAATGCTAATATGTGTTTTTATCTCCTGAGTCATTCCATGGAAAATCGCCCCAAAATTTTGCAAATTAACACCCGACCCCCTCCGTCCACCCCCTCCGGTTTTGATGAAACTTGGCATGCAGATTTATTATATCATGTCAAATCTCAGCCTCATCGGAAAGGGAGATCATATGCTATAGGGCGATCAAAATTTAAGGTCACCTTCTAACGTCGATTTTGATATCACTGTAACTGAAAAAAATCAGTTCTGGATCTTTATTGCCAGAAGTCGTATATTATTCGTAATTAGAAATATGGAATATCCCTCGTAAGTGAAGGATTTCATATTATCGCTATTTTGTCATTTGAAAATGTCTGTTTTTCAAACATTGTTCATTGTAACTTGAATATGTTAAGTCATTATACAATTGTCAATATAACATGAGGTTTATTGTACTTTTTATCATTTGACCGTCAGCAAAAATAATGAAATGTTTATGATGGAGCAATGTGTAAGCATGGAGCTGTGGATGTGTATATTTGAATCAGCAACAGCGGCAAGGAAAGAGTTTCAGCATGTTTACAATGGCGATAAAAATTCATTTCTATTAACCATATATTTCACTCAATGCAAACTAAGTCGTAGCATGGAAGGCACAAGAAAAATAAGTTTTAAAAAATCATATGTGATGAAAGAAGACCCATGAAGCTCATAAAGCAATTGCAAGTGGTTTGAACAACAAATTTCCAGATTGGAATCAGTGTTCTGGTCTACTCCAAATACTCCCATTATAACCATGAGCTTCATGAATTTTTAATCGCGAAATCTTCTTTTCTTTGGCTGGGTGAAAAGCCTAATATTCAGTATTACATTGAGGGACCTTGAGAAATCGGAATTGTTTATTGCGAATAATCTTCAATGATTTCTGGAGACGTTGTCAAGTTTCACAATTTTAAAAAGACATTTCCCATTCTGTATTAGTGAAAGCGGTGATGATTCAGAACAATTATAAAATCTTTAAACGCACACGTTAAAATTCGATGCGAATAGCAACATCACAAATATATTAATAAATGTAATTATTTGAAATGATACACTGATTCATGAGTTGCACTTAAGCAATTTTCATTGCTATTGGCTAGCATTGAAATGCTGCAAGAAGCCCATTGTGTATCATGATTCCCTTTTTTTGAGATTTGATTTGATATTAGGAATTTTGTGAAAGTTATTGAATCCATAGGCTCTTTATAGTGATAATAAAAAATAGTGCAAAAACTGCGCTCCTGTGTGGGCTAGCAGAGCTCACACAGACGCAATCGACCCGCAGCTGAACGCTGCTCTTCGAGTGGTAACCGAATGCCTCAAGTCGACTCCGCTCCCATGGCTCCTAGTGCTCGCGCACATCCCCCCCGCAGAAATCCGGCGAGAAATGGCGACTGTGCGCGAGTACAACAAGATTATTGCCAACCGGTCTCTTCCAATTCATCGCGACATCGATGGGACCATCTCGTCCCGCCTAAAATCAAGACGTCCTTTCTGGACAGCCGCGAGAATCCTGCACGACCTAGGGTCGTGCACGGAAGAACGCTGGCAAGAAGCCTGGTCTAGCATGGACGTGAAAGACAAGATCCTCATCGACGATCCATCAGCTGAGGAACCAGGTGACATACTCCCACGCTGCGAATGGGTGACCTTAAATCGCATCCGGACTCTCCATGGTCGTTCCGGACACATGATGCACAAGTGGCGTATTAAACAATCGCCAACGTGTGAATGCGGCACGCCAATCCAAACTATGGAGCACATCATCAACGAGTGCAGATTGAACTCATTTCCCGGCAGCATCAAGGATATACACGCAGCATCACTAAAAACTATCGATTGGATTTCAAAGATTGACATCAATTTGTAATAGTCGCTATACCCATACGAAAGAATAGTTCATTTCAGTATTCCGATGCAGCTTTGCATTAGCTTTCCTTCAGGTCGAAAAGTCTTTTTGGCATAGATAAGGCCAAAGGTAGCCTGTTGACCCATCGGGTCTCTTTTCCTTACAGGGGTTCAAACTTTAAGGTTCAATATCTTCACAACCGTTTGTACTAGAGTGAAAAATTATGATTTTTCTTTCATAACTCAGAAAGGTCATAATGCATGAATTTTCTCAGTGAAACCACTGTCGTGATGCATCCAATAGTTCGATCACATCAGCTGGAATGCCCCATAAATGGTAGGGATCAGTAGATTCAAACATATACTAGCGGCCTGCGGCCGCTACGCTGGCCGTCTAATAGACGAAAATTTGAATAGTCTATTATGAGCATAACGTCTTCATGACATCATCTCTTCATCGCATTGCCTATTCGGAACTGAGCCGCTTCATTAGATTTATGCACATACAGCTTACAGTACAGAGGAAGATTTTGTTCCTAAACACATTCAGCATGATATTCGAGCTCATTGCTACAATCGCCATTGTGAGTGCTGAGGTGTTTTTATGTATTTTTCCGTTGTGAAACAAATACCTCCTCCCTACATCAAAATGTACAGCCTGACAGAGCTCGCTGCGGCAAACGACTGTAGTGATTGAGATGACATGGAGAGGCATAACGTCCCGAATTCCGTGGTGCAATGGCAGCACACCTGACCGGCAAGCAGGGGGATCGGGTTCAATTATTGGCAGCCCCCCGGCTTTCGACCTCAGTGCTGCGTTCCTTGCATCAAGTTGCCCAGCAGACTGCACGGCTCTCCTATTCCGGAGCTAAGCATTTGCTGGCTCTTGCTGTTCACCGGTCTGGGCGGCCATTCACTCCCAACGTATTTCTGCTTGGTGTTCATAATTGATTCTAGCCATTACGGCTAGCAACGAATTAGGTACTTCTTACTGCAACTGCAGTGGTAAACGTTGTTTCCGCGCCAGCACCAATCGTTTTTCATCTGCAGCGACTGCCTCATCGTCGTCCTGTGGGACCTCTTTCAACATTCTTTTAATGTTCAACCTCATCTCGCAAAAATCGCCACTATTTTGATGGGAGGAGCGGCCCATTTGCGCGACTTATGAAACAAAGAACTTTCGTTTTCATTTTGGCTTCATGAATCATGAGAATTCAAATAAATCGTCCATGACATGAAACGCAAACAAAAAACTATTGCGTGGAAGCGATGGCGCGAACTGCGACGTCTGACTTGACGGGAAAAAAATACATAAAAAAACACCTCAGCAAGGAATGTATTCAAATGAAGAACTTCCTGTCGATCAGTGAAAACGTGACACGCATTCAGTTATTACCACCCTTTGAAAACTGTGTCAAGGTATTAAGCCTATGGCTCAGACAGTGATATAGCTGGCGCTATAAACGTTGTATGGCCAGGCCTATGGCCTAGAATAGCATAGCCTCAAGGACCTGGCGCATTGAGCAGTGGATGGAGTAGCCCATGGGCTGAAATAATCTAGTCTCGTAGGCCTCGTGCGTTGCGGTGACAGCCACCACCACAATTTCTTCCCAGCACATTCAATACTCTTGCATCACAGATTAGCTCATGGGTTATTAGCATTGGCATATGGTACAGGTACCACTGAATCTGAAACAGAACGGGCCGTTTCGAAGAAATTGTTCGACTTCAGCACAGAGGGGATTTAGCGCATGTGCTGCAGAATATTAACGAATAATTCCTGAAAATGCCTGGCCTCCACATTAGCACCAGTGAACAACAGTGTGAGCGTTAAGTGTGAGTTGCAGCAGAAACACTTTTGTTTCACATTGCTGCCACAACGGAAATGTCTCCACCCTACAGCAAAATGTGCAGCCTGACAATGCTCGCTGCACAAACGACTGTAGTAATTTGAGGTGACATGGAGAGGCCTGACAAAATATCCCGATTTCCGCGGTGTAGTGGTAGCACACCTGACTGACAAGCAAGAGGTCCTGGTTCAATTCCCGACTTTCGACACCTGAGTGCTGCGTTTCTTGCATCAAGTTGCCCGGCAGGCTGCAAGGCTTTCCAAATCCTGAGCTCAACATTCGCTGCCTCTTGCTGTTCAACCTTGCGCTCCCTACGTGCAACTGGGTACTGTTCATCAGTCATTCTAGCCATTATGGCTAGAACCTCCTAAAGCATCGTTTTAGGCACTTCGCACCGCATCGGCAGTGGCAAACGTTGTTTCCGCGCCAGCACCAATCGTTTATTATCTGCAGCGACTGCCTCATCGCCGTCCTGTTGGACCTCTTTTAACATTTTTTTACACGTTCAACCTCACCTCGCAAAAATCACTACAATATTTGTTGGAGGAGCGGCCCGTTTGCGCGACGTATGAAACAAAGAACTTACGTTATTATTTTGATTTCATCATTAATGGGAACTCAAATAAATCGACCATGACATAAAACGCAAACAGAAACCTATTACATGGAAGCCATGTCCCGAACTGCCACGCCTGACCTAAAGGAAAAAAAAATTAAGAAAAAGACTTTGATTGACACAGCTAAGTACGAAGCCTACGGCTTAGACTGATATAGTTCAATGGACCTGGCGCTAAAAGCGTTGGATGGCCTAGAATAGCATAGCCTGGCCTATGTCATGAAGTGACATAGTCACGTAGGCCTTGCGCGCTGGGGTGACAACCACGACAACTCTCTGGCTCTTCGATTTAAAGTATATATGATGGCTTTGAAAAGCGCAGCCTTGTTGGCCTGGCGCTTATAGGCCGTGGATGGCGTGGCCTATGATCCAGAAGGGGATTGCATTGTAGGCCTGCGCGTTGGGGGTGACAGCTACGGCCACGACCACTACCACCGCAGCTTTTGACCTCTTCGAATTAAAGTATAGGATAAGACTAGTGACAGGTAAACATGCTGCAAACCGGAGGAAATGAATGATCTGTTGTCGTGAAAGGAATCACTATGATCTCAAGAGACTACCTCCCAGTAGCACCCAAACGTATCCGATGAACGTTTCATTCAAGTTATTCCCAGCGTACCATTAACGTCCTTGGGAATGTTCCATTGGCTGCTTAAATTTTCAAATGTAAAGACATGAAAAGAGTTCATATTATGCGTTCTCTGAACTACATGAATGTGATGTTTCTAGGGAAAGGGCTTCATAAAACTTTTTTTAAAGGATTAATCCGATATGCCATTAACTTTTGGGCTACATTCTTTTCATCTCATGAAATGCATTCAGTTGAAATAAAGCCCTGAGCCCATGGCTAGAGTTATAAGACATACTGTAGCCGATAAGTAGGATGGAAGGTACTATCCTATATTGTCTGGGATGTTCAGGAGAAGAAGCGTGAAGCTATTCAACCTCACAAAAGAATCCTCATCCTATCAAAAGCTACCTTAGATTCAGGAGGCAGACATCCTCTCCATCAAAAACCCCTTTCATGAGAGAGCTGATGAAAAACACAAACATCGCTTCCCATGAAGTCACCTCGGAAATTGAACCATCCTCCCTCTATCTCTCTAGCCTGAGATCTGTACAGACTCCTTGGACTGGGCTACCTCTCAAGACTGATTTGCTATTTAAAAAAGGAGTATCTTTCGCTCTGGTTTATATGGAGAGAGATCGGCTATCTTGTGGAAGGTATAAGGGGAATGAATCCAGATATATCAAGAAATGACACGTTTCAGGGACTATCTTGGAGCCATCTAGCGTCAATGATGCGAACCTTCTCTTCAAGCCATTGTCAGATGGATACCATCAAATTGCGTTAGGAAAGCATCTTAAACGAACGACAAATGTCCTTCAAATGCAGCACGTTTCGCAAAGTGCATCTTATATGAGCGCCCAAAAGGTCTTCATTATTGTATACTGGACCTCCAAAGACCTCTTTGCAAACACGTTGAACGTTCTCGAAAGTGTTTATGTGCTACTTGGGCGATGTCATTTGTATGAAGCCTACAGGTTTCATTAGACCCGTGACTTTCCTCGGCACCCAAACATGTGAATTGAGCGAAGGAAGTGAATGCGAATGGAGGTCAAGGAAAATAAAGGAAGATGTAACACACAGCACAGTAACGATCCGCAAGTAACCGAATTCTTTTTTTTTTTATTATCCCGGCTCCCAAACAGTACACCTGTATTTTTTTTGCCACCTACCAATGCGACTGCGAAACGGGAAAACAATCCAACCCTTAGAAAAACTCTCACTCTCGCCGACCTCCGTGCGTTATTCGTGCAATTCTACAAATCTGCTTTCAGAGCCAAGGAAACAAACGAGGAAATTAGGGTGATGGGTTTCTTTGCGAAAGCCCGTATGAACGCATCTGGCGACGAGCTGCGGAATAGCCCCGCATTTCCTCATGGACCCTTGAAATCCCTGGATTCACGGCAGCAGGCGGGAGGCACTGCAGTGAGCGATGCCAGCGTTCCCTTTTGAGAACCAAGGCAACTCTCGTTTCCAAGTTAATCCGAAAGGCAGCGAGACGAGAGCTAATAGCCGATTTCCAATTAAACTTGCCTCCCCTCCCTATCTTATGACCGACTTGCAAATTTCATTTCGAAAAGGCACATCCTTGGATGGTAAGGAAGAATACTGTCGAAACCCCAAGTTCTAACCATTGGTTAAACCCCAAGTTCTAACCATTGGTTCTAACCATTGGTCAATCTAACCATTTGGCCTGTAGAGCTATCACACACAAAAAAAGAATCAATAGTCGCTCGGCCTAGCTAGGGGCCCAGAATCGCGCACGCTATATGTTTAACCTCCGGTTCTCCGGTTTGAATTAGATTTTTGCAACTTGGAGCAATGGTAGCTGGGACATTGACCTTTTCAAGGAAAATTCCTGCGATATTTTTTTGGGGGGTTTCATACTGATTTCAAAGGTCACATTTTTGGCAGATAAATTTCATTGTGCATTTTTTGCTGAAGTGATACTGTTATGATGGTTTTGGATTCTGTGCTCAATTGTGAGTGAATTGACACCATATTCAAGGTTCTTACCTATTCACCTTTTGAGTAACAGTAATTTCAATATCGAAGATTAGAAGGCGACCTTAAATTTTGACCGCCCTGTAGCATAGGCCCCCCCCCCCCTCCCAATAAGGTTGAAATTTGGTATTTCTGGGTTTCATGACATAAACCTGCATGCCGAATTTCATAAAAATCAGAATGGGTCGGTTGTTACTCATTGGTTGATATTCCATGGAATCACCCTCCTTTAATTATGCAGTTATTCAAAATGTGGGTGAATTTTTTTTGGGCCACCTTGTATATTGTTTCTCATTATCGTTATAGCTTGATGCACCGCCACCGGGAGAGCCCTCATCCCGCTGCCCAGATTCGCAGCTGATGATATGATAGTGCCTGTATGTATCCATATGAAAAAGAGGCATTGCTTACACATGTGAAATCGGCTATCGAAAGGGCAAACTATCGGCGGCAAATATAGGTTTTCGGACAGTTTCAGCGGAAATCGAATTGAATTCGGCCTTGGTCGTTTCCAAATATCCAGAAAATAGCCTCGCACCTGAGTTTCCTTTTCAATTTTGGCAACAGAACCGTTCTACTTTTCCAGTCGACTGGACGAAGACATGCCATTAAGCTGTTGATGTCAGGATTGGTGATTTTCTTCTGGAGTGATGGAAACATGCGGATAGTCTCCCCATTAAACTCGCAGCATTAGCCACACGGTAGAGAATAATTGAATCGGTTGGTGCACTCGTTCCTGGAACATGCTGCAATATCGCTTCAAACGACATTGCTACCTGAGAATATGATCATCGACGTTTCTGAAGTTCTACAAGGAACAGATTTCCTTCGCCCAGTTTCACCATTTCTCGAGGTTTAACTCTTTAATGCAGATTTTTCTTTTTCTGCGAAAAAATGTGGCAGGTTTTACTTAGGTCCTGGAACACGAGAATGGTAGAAAAAAAAGTTCACTCAAATTTGTAAGCAATAGGCCCAAAATGTATTATTGCTCATTAACTACACTCAACATTTTCAGCTTCCTAACCCACACTGCATTGACGTCAGAGGGCTCAGTCGGTCCATCAGCATTCGTACATACCTCAAAGTAAAAGAAGTACAAATCCAGATGAGCCTGGGCCCTGGGATTGAGCCTGAGATTAGCGTAAAGCTTAAAATAATAGCACCAAAAACGGTAGTCACCAGACAAAGCTAGGTGTCTTTAATTTGCTGGCCACCAGGGATGTATGGCACCTAGCGACCGCATGGTTGCTAGGTATAAGGGCCGCACTAATGCACATTTGTTACAAACCGATTTACCTCAGGAGCTCAACATCGAACATATGCACTGCGTTATGCCCTTTCATCCACTGACTGTGACTCCAGAATGCCTCTCTTCCTCTTACGTTCAGTAATTCCCTCCGCAGAATAGTTTAAGCTTCCCCACCTTTTTCGTGGTATTTTGAGAGCAACTCCAAAATTCAAATTACTGAAATGGAGCGCTGACCTAATGCTGCAGAATTACGCGAAGCAGTGTCGCAAACCGGCGACGGGACCGGTAACACTGACATATGATCATTGCCAGAAGTTACCATAGCAACAATGTCCGTTGCAGACAATGCCTCGTACTCTCATTGTTGGTTGTGAGCACACAGCCAGGGAAGGCATTCAGTAAATTGCTATTCTCATCGCTGAAATCAGGCCCTATCACATCAGAATTGTAGGACTTTTGGAGCTTTTGACCCATTAAGTATCGCCTTTGGGTCAAGCTATTGCATATTGAAACCAACAGTATTGAAATGAGACACACCGAATGAATCTGGAACTCCCAGGAAACAAATTGAGAAGGGGGGAAATGGTTCCCGTCATCAAAGGCTCTCGAGTTCCTTTAGGAAGCAATATCCGGTGAGTTCCGTCTCGGCATTCTAAAGAGAAACAACTCTCGAATTTCAAACGTACGTGGTTTCAATAATGGTTTCTACCAATAATAGGTGATGCATTCAGTCAGTAAACATTCAGTATAACCTAATCGCCTGTACGCATATTTCAGCGAATTCCGCTCCGAAGCCTTAAAGTGAGAGGCAGTTCTGGTTTAGAACGCCCAGGTTGAACAAGGGAAGATTTTGGCCGCCGGCCGAGATGCGGATCGGCTCGTTAGGACCGATCTGACCCGTGCATCGAGCGTGCGAGCGTGTAGCAGGGTTGGCAATCGAATTTCCTGTCGAGTGCGGGCCATGATGCTGTGAGCACACAGCCCAGGAAGGCATTCAGGACAATGCTATTCCCAGCGCCGAAATTTCGCCTTACTACATTAAAATGGTCATACTTTTTTTAGACTTTTGATCTCTGAATTGTTTCTAGCTTTCGATTGACACCAAACTCATGAAAATCCGATTATCTATCTAGGTGGAGTTTACCGGAATGAAAGAATGAGAGACTGGTTAGTCTCTTATGTATATGGATGGAAAGAGAAATTCCGACTCCGCTATCTCGCGTCCGGCAGGGTGGTTCCTGTCAGTTGACTTCATGCACGGTCGATTAGGAATAACGAAACATCTTCGCACATTCAATTTGAGGTTCAATAAATTTGAAACCAACTAATTAGCCAAAACCTTGCTCTTCAGATCGACTGTTATGATTCGTATGGCTACATTCTGTCACGTTATGTCTGCTGGCGATACTCATTCTTGCGTGTGGGGTTCTACAAAATTTGCTATGAAATATCATGAATGATTCATCTCGTGAGCGAGGCTGATAGCTGGGAGAGCGATTCACACTAACTGGGATGCGATCAAATTATATTTTAACGAAACGTATAATACCGAACGCAACGTAAACGGTGGCACAGGCCAATCCCAACCAACCCTTTACGGAAAGGTGAGATAGAATCCTTTCCGATTGAGTTAGGAATTGCGTTCGTTCCTTTAAATGGAGTTTACCTTTTGGGTTCGGTCCATGTCGTAGTTCACAATGTCGAAACCACTTCCACTGGAGTATTGCGGCTTGGGTGGATGCCAACGGATAGCCCAGTCCGCCCACTCGTGCGGCTAAAGGAGTTCACGAACACCGGTCTTGGCTTCCTTCGCTCCGACTTTCGGACGTGGAACGACTTCACACCTCACTCAAATCACTGCGCCTCATGACTCACTGGCGTCGGGAATGCTGCATTAGTGGGAGCTGTGGAAGAGTAAAGCGGAGGAGGGGAGTGGCGGAAAGGAGGCTTCACTGACGTAAAGGGGGGGGGGCCACGTAAAGGAGAGTGAGAGGGATGCAAGCTCTCTCCTCCTCTCTCTCTCTCTCTAAGTGTCACTTCGTGCGCTGACACGCGACTCTATCAATGACATCTTCCTTATCTCGAGCACTGCTGGAGCTTTTTCGCGATTTCGCTAGATGTCAGGAGCATGTCTTACTGGAGAATTATTTATTTCCTTATCGAATACCTATGCGAACGAGGTATCATCCCGAACATAAGTGGCGTGGTTGGGGGATGGGGCCAGGGCATGCTTGTTTAGCCATGTGATGGCTTCAGCACCAGCGGCGTGCAAAGTGTGGAGGCTACCATGGAGGTACCTCATTGGGCAGCCATCGACTTTGTGCGACATTGTTTGGGGCTCACTGCATGCGCGCAATGGGCTACCACGCAGTCCCCATCGGTGGTGATTAGACGCACGACGCCCCTGACCAGCCCGGAATCGATTCCAAAGGGTCCACGGTTTCCGCGGAAGCCGGGTGGTTCGACGGAAGGGTCGTCGTCTACCTGGTGATTAGTCACCGTCGACTCGGACCACTCCTCGCGCTCGCGCTGCTCCGCTGGGCGCAATCAGTTGTGACACGGGCTATAACGCGAGTCACGGCACGGAAAACTGAATGGATCGGGTGATGACGCAGAAACGTGCCCGGAGTTACGTGCTCTGACCCGATCTCGGAGATCGAGTAATTCCCGTTGCGTCTTCACTCTAATCATACTGTCTTCAATGAAAGGCTTCCAGCGGCGTGTGTGCTTACCCAGATTCGGAGAAACATGCAAATGAAGTGAATGACACAAAAGGATATCACGATGGCTGTTCCTTTCTTTCACCTAGCACATATGAATTACAATATTCCGAATTTGTCTTCGAGAAGTGCATAGGCCTTCTCAAATTTCCTTCGGGAAGAGTCCAATTTGGAATCGAACTTTTTTTCTGGCTGATATGATCAATATGTCACGTGAATAACTGAAGGTAGGGAGGTTGGATGGACGAGAGAGGACGAAAGAAAGCCAGGGGACGGCCGGGAATTGAACCCGGGCCTCCTGATTGCCGGTCAGGTGTGCTACCATTACACCACCGAGCCCAGAACANGGAATTGAACCCGGGCCTCCTGATTGCCGGTCAGGTGTGCTACCATTACACCACCGAGCCCAGAACAATCAGTCGTGCCTCTCAACACTGCCTTCATCACATTACCTCTTGAGTCGCATCATGATATAATAAACGATAGGGTGTGTCCGAACTCTGGCATTATGAATATCATGGAGTGGTAATTTGACCTTGAAGAGGATTTCGTACCACTTCACAATTTCCAATTTTAACTACCTATGCTGTTGCTACTACGCAGAAGCGCTGCTAAACTTTCCTTAAAAACCCCAGCGGCACCGTACCGGTTAAATGACCCAATGCGTTCAGAAGGTTATCAGATGTGAGAGCGGGCCATATGTCCTATATTCTCCCAGTGGTATTTCTCTTTCGAGTTCGACTTGAACCAGTGCAATATTATTGAAAGGTCATTTGTATTCATTTGCATTCACTCAGTAAGTTATCCAAGACAGGACGATATAAAGAAGATGGAAGAAGCCCGTCTGTGCCTTCTTTGCCTCGGGATTTTTAAAGGGCGCCTCATGGTGATTGTGACAAATATTGATCCCCTTCCATCCCGACCGAATCTTCCGGTTCGTACTGGAGTCGTTGCTTCCGGCTCACGTTCGTCAAAGCCCTGAGGAAAGAATGTCATGGCACCAGTGGACGGGTACCATTCCGCAGCACAAGAGGATGCGGAGTACAGGGAGGCATATATCCAAACCCTGACCGGTCTCGGCACTCACGTCCATGGCAGGCGAGGACGCGTGAGAGAGAGAGAGTGAAGGCGCGTGAACCCTCCTCCACATCGGCACCAGCCTCTCCACGCAAGAGGCAGGGAGGAGGACGCTCGTGCACAGGCCTCATCTCTCACGGGTCGCACGCCCATGCTTCCTCCACACGGCGGCTTTTCCTAGAATTAGTTCATACCGACACGCGCGCCACCTCCGAATTATTGAATGGCTATGAAGGAACTAGAATTGAAGTCTTTCCTTCAGGAGGCTTGTCAGGCACGTGGCGCCACTTTTTAGTGGCGCCACATGTCAAGCCTCCTGAAGGGGGGTTGGGGGATTTCATAAAAAAATCGCTGTAAAACGTTTCCTGCATATTTCATATTTGCCTAAATCCTGCGAGTGACCCAAACCGTTAAACTGTTCGTAGAATTGCTGAACTGCTGATAGGCCCACTCCTCCAGAGGCTAGATCATTTTTCACGCTAACTTATTTATGCCGGTTCGAAATGACACGAAGTTTGCTCCATTCAAGAGATAAGGGAATTCTCTAGCCAGAGATCAATGTTCATTATGTATATTTTCGAAATTATCCTCTTTGCTGAGACGGAAATGTTATTTTTTAATAGGAATTTTGAGCCAATCCTCCTTTGAAACGGTCCTTGGACGATGTGTCCCATTCATTCCAATTAAAGACATGAAGAGGCAAATGACGAAGCACCGACAGACTTTATTCATAGGTACTTTTTCATGGTGCATCCTCAAGATTTTTCGAGAACTGCGTCGTCTCCTTCGATTATCCTAGAAAAAGGAAAATACTCCAATGAAGGCTGTTGGAAAGCAGCCCATGGCCATGAGTTTCTTCGTACCTGCAGTAATACCCTGCTTAGCGCTGTTTCGTTATAGGGCTCTTGATCTTGAAGAGAAAAATTTTACCGAAAACCATTTACAAAATAATAATAATAAATCGAAAATCAAAGTCAAGTCAAAAGTTAAGAGTCAGAATATTCACAGATCGATTCGCATATCCATGCATACAATGGTGTAATGGCCCCTTTCAGCGCTGCTTCAGTTAGTCCTCTCTTTTCCGGGAATGCATCCTGAGCATAAGCTGAGTATCACTATACTGCAGAACTACATGAATAGAAGGGGTCATTCCGGCTCAGGTGAGACTTTACAGAGGAGGGTTACTCGTGAAATTATGGAACCCGTGCAGAGCGAAAATTCATTTTCGTCGTGACTCATTTTGTGTTCTATGCGTCCGGGGATCTCTGATCGCAATGACGTCTGCTTCGTGGCTCGCGGGACAGTAGTTCCAAACGTTGCCGAGAGAGGTCAGCGGTGGGCTGCAACGATTCGTCGATACAACAGTTCGTCGAAAGACGCGAGGACGACATTTCAGAAAGTTCGACTTCCCTCCTGTCGAATTGATGCTTGGACGAAAAAATCGAATGCTTCTTGCAATAAATTGCAGATTCAAGCTCAATTCAGCTAAAATGAACAAGCCAAAAAACGACCTTTTCCATGATTCAAGTGAACACAGAAAACGGGGACGCAACCTGCTTCAAGGTCATCATGAACAAGAATAGCCACTTTTTTCTTTAATCCACCCGGCTCGAGAAAATAGTTCACGAATGACCACGTGGATTTCCCCTCTGTGTAACCCTCACCTGGACCTAAATCCACCTCTTATCCACCTGGTCGTTGAGCCAGGTGGGTTCAGGTGGCACTTTCGTAAGGGCAAACGACGGTAAATTTCTACTTCACACAAGTCTACACGTCGTAGTAGTATAAAAAAGGTAAGTTTGACCGGAGGCGCAGCCTGGAGCAAGCATGGAGCAGCCTGGAGCTGCCTGGAGCAATATCTTATTCATTATACAACCCTAATTTCATATGAATTAACCTCAGGTTATCATCGATTTACACGAGTACTCGGTGAAAATTCACAACTGGGAATACGGAGACAATCCGTACGAGGAACACCGTAGGTTTTCCCCCAACTGCCCATTGATAAGAGGACGTAACATCATGGATATCCCATACGAGAACTCTCACAATCCTGACGACAGTAACACGGAAAAGGAAGGAAAGGAGATGATCGACGCTCTAAACAGACGATCTCCAACAAGTTCCTTCAAATCGGGTAAGTTCGTGTCTCCCTTTTTTTTCACCAGGTAACGAATGAACTCTTTACTGATTCATTTCCTCGCCTACAGACGCTTCTTCTGAGCTGATCGTTGACGAAGGCGAGGATTCCCGCCATTCCTCAGGAGCAGTCGAGCAAGGAGGGGAGAAATAAAACCAGTTTCTTCGATCGCCCTCCACTGCTACAAACATACACCAACTCGGACCGATTTTTATGTTTATCTGTATATGCGACACACTATGTTTCATGCTTACTCTTGTTAATAAAGCACATCTCTTGAAAGTACATTTCCTTTCACTGAAACGGGAAAATGAATCGCCATAAGGCTGGTTATCGTGCTGACATCCATAACCCACGTGTATACATCGTCCTGCCGTCCTCTGCAAACATCCTGCACACTTTATGTTATTTTCGCCCTTGCAGGAAGCTTCAGTCCCGCTGAAACCTCGAAAACACCTCTTTCACTGATCGCAGAATCTTATCGCAAAATAAACTATCCCCAGGTTCCTGAAACCAAGAGAAATTTTTACACACAGTATCTTGTTCGAAGTCCTGCAAAGTGGTGGAAAGCGTGATTGACGACGTGGTTTTAGTAGTGAAGTATTCGGGAAAGATCATTAGAAAGTAGTTGAAGGAAAAATGTTTTTCAGGGAAGTCATGATCTTAATTAGTGTGTAGATGAGCAGCACGGAGTCGTGGCATAGAGCAAGCAAACAAGCGCTAGCAGAGAGCATTCCCTTGAAAGAAGTTATTTAACACGTGTGTGCGTGAGGGAGGAAAGTCAGTAAGAGCTGGTGGCATGGGAGAATAGAAGGGAGACCAGACACCCTCATCTTTCCTGTTTTTCCCCCTTCTCACTCCCTCTCTTCCGTTCGCGCGAGTGTGCATGCAAATAATGGATCGCAAGCAATGGCCATGTGCTGAGTGCGGGCGGCGATTTAGCAAGAAAGGAGATCGAGACCGTCATCGGCGCA